>PNEQ01119531.1:0-27156 GCA_003012365.1 Medauroidea extradentata
ATGTTTGTTATTTGTTCTCATTTTTCAAATGGGGTTGCTTCACTGGGGTGGGACTGGCTGCGGGGGGGAGGGGACCGAAAAGCAGTCCCGAGGGTCCTCTCCTCTGCCGTGAGCTCGACTCCATTCCCGGTGACAGTGCGCTCCCTTTGTCCAATGTTTCCTTGTTTTCTTTCTATGTTGTTGTGGTCTTAATTATCTTCTGTTAGTTTTTATTTTTTATTTTTTTATTTTTTTTATTTATTTTTATGTTGTTTTATGTGGTATTATGTGGTTCTTATGTTGTTTTTATGTTGTTTTTTATGTATTTGTGTTCCCTTGACTGTGGTTTGTTTATGGGGGTAAATTTCAAGGCCTTCGGGCTGTTCTTGCCCTCTGTAAATTTGTTGTAAATAAATAAATAAATAAAAAATAAAAAATATGATAGTTTAGTTAACTGTTTTTTTAAATAAAACTTTAATAAATTTATCTGCAAATGTACGTTTGGAAGTAGTAATTTTTCAGTTCAATTTTATTTGTTTTGTGTTTGGACTCATTTTTAAAAGAATTAAATTTTAATCATCTTTTCTAAATAATGCTTTTTTGCATTTTGCATCGTTAATGATTATTGAAATTTCACTTCAGCGATGAGTCAGCCTCCTCTTGGATATGATTCATCTGGCAGGTCAAAGTTCAGGCTCGAGGAGGCACGTAGCGGGATGTACAGGCATGCAGCCTGGTCAGCAAGCTCCTTGTTTGTAGCATTGTGGATGGTAGTGCTGCGTGAAATGGAGTACTAGCAAAGTATTGCGCCGTGGAACTATTTGTCGTAGGGATGAGGAATATGTCCCCAATTGACATATCATTGTGTTTTGTCTGTTTCTTCTGATATAAAAAAATGCTGATGATAGTTATGGATAACTCTGTTGGGACGACTTTCAACATCTGAAAACATTTTAGTATAAATTTCCAAGCAAAATAGTACGTAACATGGCGTGTTCATCCCAGGGATATCAGTTGGGTGCAGTCGGAACTTGTTTGCAGACATAGAAAGATGGCCGGCTGAGTGTAGTGATTAGTCGGGCTACAAGGGCGGGGGCGAGGTGTTGCAAGAAGTGCTTGCGAGGGAAACCGAGAATGCAATGGCATAAGAAGAGGGCTTCATTATAAGCTCTATCTGTTTTCTTGCATAATTACTTATCACATGGTCAGTTTTGATACATAATTTAGTCACTAATTTCCAGTTGACTGTATGACATTGTGACTGCCGCTATACTCATGGGTGTACACGTCTGAAGCTTTTATTATTTTGTTGTCTATGGGAAGTAAATTGTAAATGTGAATTGTAAATACTGATTTACCGGTCGAAATGGAAAGCACAAAGTTTTCCTTTCACATCATAACTGCAAGTGTATTCTATGCCAAGATAGTTAAAGCCTATCTATTTAGCTTTCCTTAGCAGCAGCACCGTTAATTACAATTAACAGTGCAATTAAGAAGACAGTTTGATTAAGACGTTACTGCCAGTCGTCTCCCCAGGCAAATGACCCAACATAGCTGACTGTCTAAAAGGGAACAGGGAACAGAAGTTCATTTGTAGTTTGACCAGCAACAACTGTGCCTGTCCCAAGATAGAGAAGAACTACTTCTCTGGCTGCCCTAAACAGGGACGGTACCATCCATCCGTTAGGTTGGCAAAACAAAGCAGGCCAACGCGTCACATTACATTAGGGTCATCCATGGAGATTAATGTAACACATGTAATAACTCATAGATTAAATACGCTCAGCTTCATTCCAAAATCTGATAAGTAAATCCATTTTATATTATTGTATTATGTTCATGCTCTAGTCAAAACCAATTATAATGTACTTGCAGTTCTATATGTAGTCATTTAGCACATGCTTGAAATGTAGTGCCAGGCTACGAACTAACGTATAAGCTAATTTAATTCTTTGAAACTGAATTTTTGATGCAATTTTGCTATCTGGGAACATACCAGAAAAACAAGAAACAATACTTGCAGAACTGTGAAATGGAGAATGACTCATTACCGCTTGCAAACACCAAATTACTTCTGCCTTTGTCACATCTTCTGAAAAGAGGTAAGTTTCTAACAATATGCTAGCTTTTAACTCCAACAGCCTTTGTCACATCTTCTGAAAAGAGGTAAGTTTCTAACAATATGCTAGCTTTTAACTCCAACATTTTTTGGAGTAGAAACATCAACACAACATACTTCAGGCTTATCAGTAGATGTTCAGACAGATAGGCTATCTAAGTCGCATTTCTTAAAAGCATATCAACTGATGTACATTTCTTTGTGCTATTCTCTGTTGCAATGTGATTAGATGATTTAGTGTGGCTCCTTAGAGCGAGCCTTCTTCTCCATTCTTCCGAGACTGATTGTCGAACTGCATAGTATGCATCACGCTAAACATGGGAATTCTAGCTCATATTTATAACTGTATTACACTATCTTGGAGCTAGACATTTTAAAGTAAATGAAACACCTACATCACAAAATCAGTTTCTCACTGAATTCTGTTCATATAATTGACTGGCACCTAAAAAATATAATTACCGACATAATCTTCAAAATACGCACAAAGTATTACACCAACACTTAATGAAGATTAACATTTGCAAAAATATTGAAAATGAATCCTAAATTACGCTTTCTAAACACAATATATACGCAAATGTAACTAACCACAAAGTATGTGAAACAAAACAATGTACAGTAATCAGAGTAGCTAACTAACAAAGGAATGAATTTTCCTTCATGTCACAAAAATGTTTCTTTACATCACTTTCTTGTAACTTAATAACAAAATTATGGTATCTTAGCTAAAGTGTTAAATTTGAAATATGTTTATACTCATTTCTTCACAGCTGCAACAGGCAAAGAATGACAATACAAGGAACAACTAGTGGCATGTCTGCTGCTCCGCCACACCCAGGGGACAACTGATAATATTGGGCAAAATGCTCTGTCCTTGTTTCAGGCCATTAAATCTTGCTGAATTAGTGCGTTAGGGGAAGATTAAGCTGTCTCAAAACTTGTATTTTACAGTACCCCTTTAGCCTCTTGGTTTTATTTATATAGTGTTGAAGAATAATAATAAAACAGTTAAGTCTCAGTTTAACTGATTGATTTTGATGAAGCAAATGGTGCTCAACAATAGTGTTCTAAAAAAACAGGTTATGTAGACAAAACACCCCAGAAACAAAACAAACTCAAAATGCACTACTATGATTCTGGTAGTCGAAGTTCAACATATATCAATTGCAAAGTGTCAGCCCTAAGATGACAAGTACTGCAATTTGCATTACTATGCACTCATAAAGCTGATACGTAACATGCAACGGTTATAGCTACTAAAGTACATTATGGTAACACTTGTTGTCACACATATCTAAAAAGGGCAAAGAAGGTACTTAACTAAAGCCCTTACTGCAAGCGAATCCACTCCCTAGGCTTCACTTCCCCATGTCAACGCCTGCCGGCCCGACTTCTACCACCGCTCTCCCCCACCATGAAAAAATGACTGATATCATCCTGGGCGGACACTCAACTTGAACTACAAAGTGATGGAGTGATACAATTGGATCCATAATGTTCACAAAACCAATAAGTAAACTTTGAAGTCTTTAAATTTTGGTATAACATTGTCCTTCATATAAATAAATTACATTTAACCTAAATAGAAACAGACAATACATATCCTTTTAGTTAATTCGGGACACATTCAGCTGCTTAATGGACAAATAAGTCTGCGGCACAATACCACACTATTGCTCCGTTGCACATGGCACTACCACCCATAATGCTATAAACAATGAGCTTTCTGACCAGGCTTTATGCCTGCACACCGCTGTACGTGCCTCCTCAAGCCTGAACTTTGACCTGCCCGATGAATCGCACCCAAGAGGAAGCCAACTCATTGCCAAAGTGAAAATTAAAAATCATAAACAAAGCAAAATACAACAAAAATATTATTTAGAAAAGATGCTTATAATTTAATTAAATTTAAAATGAGTCCAAACACGATACAAAACAAATAAAATTTACAAAACTCTCATAAGTAGTTAACTTTAAAGTTATATATACAAATTTTAGTTTTAATTTCTAGACTAGTATCCTCAATATGTTGGATCCAGCAGCTAAATCCTTATATTTTAATCACTTGAAATAATAAATTAGTCACAAAAAAATTATTATTTCTGTATAAAAACAATTGAAATTCAAACCGATGGGCTGCGTGCAGTGCAAGTCACTAACTACAAGTAAGAAGCCGCCGCCAGTTGTGTTAGATGTGCAGTTTCTAGGTATACACATTAGTTTTCTGGGCAGTGCACTCTTGTACCACACATCAAGATGTGTTTATAATGGTTTGTGAGAACACTAAAATTTTATAATTTAGCATAACTAAAATAATAAATATAAACCCAGATTTTGTAATATAATTTAGTTTTGAAAATATTCATCAAATGTGGTAGGTGTTAAATAAAAATAAAATATACAAACTATATATTGCTAGGCTTGATACTTTACTTCGAATGGACCTCGCTCATATTGTGTAGCAGTATTTTGATTAACATACTAGTGTTTTCTCATGACAGTACCAGAATTTTAAAGCAGCCATCGCTCTGTCACCATAACGGTAACGGCCATGGCCAAATGTCACTACTAGCTACCAAAGGAATGTTGCACAAAACTGTTTGTCCTGTCGAGATGACACGGAATTTGTTTGAAACACAAACAAAAAGGATACAAAATGAACTATCATCATTTACAGGGTGTCTACCAGATTGTAACAGTAAAATTTAGTGACTTTTTAGTGACTTTTCCTTGAAAAACTGTTCAAACCGAATTAAAAATTTTTTTAACAAGTGCAACACGGCCGACAATTTTCATTATGTTTCCTCCAACTGCTGATAGAGCAAAGCATGTTTAACTCTAAAATGTGTAATCAATATATATCTACATTTAAGTTGTCTTTATGAAGATGACTATAACTAATATACAAACTAATTATTTATTTTACTTGCACAGTGCACGAGAAATACTAGTAGTGTAAACATGCACGTTTGACAAATGGTTCGACAAGAATCAAACACCCGAAAATAATTATTGTGACTTATAATACCAAAATATACTTCAAATTAGTGACTATTGTGGGACTTGCGTGACCTTTTTCACAAATCGTTACTTTTTCGGGACTTTCATGACTTTAGTGACCTAGTAGACACCCTAATTTAAAATAAACAGCAAATGATAGCATAAGTCTAAACAAAATGCAAACATGTTGCACAAACAGAAATTCAAGGTTTTCTTTTAACTGTTTTCACAAGCCATCGTAAATTCACTGCCTTTTCACGGTTTCGCAAAATTCTCCAGTTGGTGGCCACCCTGATCAAATAATTTTTGTGAACTTTTTTTAAATAAATATGAAAAACAATACTGACTACTGGATTTATTCATCTCATGATTGTTTTTAGTTGTGACTCGCTCAGTTTTTATCCATTAGTTTTTTTTACACAGTTTATAAATTCAATAATTTTAGCTAATTTCATACAAACGTTACAATACACTGTACCCAACCAACGAAACTGTAAACAAATAGTCTACATGAATACAGTGCAATGCACAGGCTGACACCATCTTGAATTACATCACTGCATGCAGAGCAGGCCTTAGCAAGGCAGTGAAGCAAATTAAATGTATGTATTACTACAAACACAAAAGTTGCCACATTTAAATGAATTTTTTTTAACTTGGTAATTACAATATCTGGAAATTCACTTAAAAATTCAAGTTATCTATAATGAACTGCGGTAAATTTTTGCATGCGAAGTTGCACAATGTTTATTGTTTACATTCAAGCACCTACTCATCTTCACAACAGCCTATATATAGTGAAAAGGAAAGGAAGCAAATACTTTAAAACTAAAACATTGACAAAAATTATAAATGATACGCAACCACTTTTTTTTTAATAAAACATCAGTATTTTACTCATCCAAATGATTGTATAGTTGCCAGTAATTCTATTTTGTTAGGCCTTTTCATAAAATACCCTCTCCCCAATTTTTTATACAATAATTATCAAAGATTTCAGAAATGGAATCTTCATCCTACTGTTAATTATTGTTAATTTTCTGTAAGTTATTTATTACGTCATTCATACCTATGACTGTCTCTAGGTATGATGCAAGTTTTCATCATCTATATTATTGCACAGACAGTTGTAAGGCACAATAAACAACATATTCTCAAAAATCAAAAGAATATTATTTGTTCATATTTCAAGGTTAATAAAAACGTCTTGTGAAATTTGTAATTTTTGTAGGGAATAATTTGTTTATGTACCTTAAAATATTCAGTATATAGTGTACTGCTTTGCTCGACTTGGTTGGTTGTTATAAGCGACTTGCGAAAAATTTGTTTTCTTCAGGAAATAAAATTTTTAGTTCCCTTTATCGATGTGTGGAGAAAACGGGTTCTCAAAAAGACCAGAATTTGGAACACATGTTTTTACATTGCATGTATTAATTTCACTGTTTGCATACTCAATTTCATTTGGAAAATGCCCACAGGTAAGTTACACTTCAGTCCATCAATGGATAAACAATACAGGCACTTATGCTAGACTAGCCCTATATGAATGAATTGTTGGGAAGTAATGTTATGCATAATTCAATCTGTGAAAATTAATGTTATCTCGCCTCATTACAAATACGTAACTGAACTATAATAATTGGGTGTTATACTTGCCCGATGCTTTGTTCTTAATACCTAGTATTTATTTTTGTGGTACCTTTGAGCGGACCCCTGGGGTTTTGGGGTGGGTTTTCAGTGCTCTTAAGTGTTTCAGTTATGTCCTAAAGGGTTCTGTTTTTGGGGGTTTGGTTTTGATTAACATTAGTTCCTTTATTTCTACGGATTTGTCTGGGCCGGTAGATTGTATAGAGAGAAGGGTTGCCCCGGTTGACGGCACTGTGTTTTCCCCTTTCCCGCCGGTTCTCCTTCTCCACTGGCCATGGAGGGGAGGGCCTAGAGAGGGGGGGGGGAAACCTAGTTCCGTCTGCCGGCGGTAGGGGCGCGAGTGAGGAGGGCCGAGGACTCGCGATGCGAGTGGAGGCCGCTCACTATAGAGCAGGTCGTGGTGGAGTGTACTTCAAAGGCAAAAAAAGCCTAAGAGTGTTTTTGGTGAACCGTAAGGCTTTAGAAGGAGCAACGAGGCGGTCGCATGTTGCGACCATGTGGCCCGGTAAATCATGGGTGTAAGGATCGTCTAACAGTTACTCCTTTCAGGAGTGGCTTATACGGCGGTTAGCGGAGTTCATGGGTGAGTCTTCCCGTCCCTCTAAATGGTGAGGCCTGATAACCAGCGGTGCTGATTGTACCCTAATTCGAGACCGAGGAGGTGTATGGGAGAGTGTAGTGCCTGATAAAGGCCTATTAAACCAGTTGTGGTGGACGTCGGCCAAGTTGGGTTCATCTAGTCTATGTGCTTAACACAAAACGTTGGGGAAGTTTATAACTGCGTCAGTGACCTTTGATTCGTTATTCACGAATCTATCAGTCGGAAGTGGGGCGTGAATGGCGTGAATGGAGTAAACAAAACGGATCAAGCACTCAAATGTGTAAGGTCTGTGTAATTATTGTCGTGCGGTGAAGATGTTTCTAATTGGCAAGGAGTCAAGGAGTATTCAATTACGGTACTGGCCCAATTGGCGATTGTATAATTGAAGTAAATGTTAAGGATTTTTCAATTAGTGTACTGGTCCGATTGGCGATTGTATTTTGTTTAAAGTGGGCATTAAAACGCAAGTTCTTGACTTAGCTGGCGTGTTTTCTTTGCACGAGAGGAGGCCTTTAGGTAACTCGCTATAAGCATGGTTACTCAAGAGGAGGGGACTTGCCCCGCAAGTGATGGATGCATTGATCATACATTTAAATGGAGTAAAGGTTAGACAGGCTTTCAGCATCTTGGGTCTCTTCATGTAAGAACGGCTCACCTTGTACAAGGTGCCATTGTAGCAAAAATTAACATATATGTTGAGAATATAAAAAAACTTATTTAGATTTCTCCTCCTAGAGTTGATCTTTTGTCGAGAGTAGCACACAGAAAATTTTTTTTTGTTTTCAGAATGCCAAAATGGGTATATGTTAACCACTACAGAATTTGAAACTATTTACACTTTATTCAAAAATGTTAACATTCAAACACAAAATACCACTACTTGTACACCTCTACTATGCACATAAATGTTTCATTTGCTGAACTTAAGGCTCGGTTTCAGTAACCATATTGAATGATTAAATTTTTCACTTTTTTTAAATTCTGATAGTATAAATGTCAAATCTGTTACTATATCTCAAATTCAGTTTACCTTGCGCTGTTGTACATGCACTGTGATTTAACTTTTAACGTATATTTATGCCGTAATCAGTAAGGTAATTTATTTATGAATTCATAATTGGCCTCACAAATTGTCACCTAATTATACACTACCAGCTCAAATGACATTTCTGTACTGCAGTGCAAAGTAAATAGAATTTGCGGCATGGTCGTTGATTTAATATTTTTCTTCTCAGAATTTCAAAAAAGCAAAAAGTGATGAAATTCAATGTGACGGCTGACTGAAACCAAGCCTTAATCAAATAGTCAAAAAGCCAAATTTTTTCTCGTAAACAGCAATGTTAAATTTAGTTTGGAAAAAAAGGAGTATCCTATGCAAAATTTAATCTTAATTACAGTGGAACCTCATTAAGACGAGAGTTGACAATGACGGCAGAAATTGTCGTTATAACAGATGCTCGTCTCAACCGATATTGCAGATAAATCATCAGTTCTTCACCTTCCTCCCCCTCCCCCTTTCTAAAAAAACTACATACAAGTGAGTGTGCTTATGGCGTGCTATGCAGGACCCCAAAAAACTAAACACCTTATATCTTGAAAACCACTGGAATGATTTTAACAAAATTTTATATACGTTCACGCCATTGCTACCTCTCAACAAACAAACAATAAAATTTCAAAATAATATTGTTTTTCAAAAACATAAAATTTCAATTTTTTTTCAAAATAAAAAATTTTTTGGGGTACTATATTCTCAGCGACGTAATGTTAATGTCTTATAAACACGTCAAAAACGTCACATTTATACCTTAACATATACGGTAACATTCATGGATGAATGACGATGCAGTGTTGATTATTCATCTGCTTACAAGAAAATCATACACACATTAAAACAATGGCACAGTATACGCACTTCGAAACATCACTTCTCGTGACATATTTTCAAACAAGGAAAAAATTTTTTGTGTATGAACAAAAGAAAATAATTCTCATCTGAATGCTAAGTTACATAACACTATCTTGCAAACAAAACATGGCTGCATTGGGCGTTGGCCTCTAGGGTAGCGTGGACCCATGACGTGGACTGCTACCGCCAGGAGACAAAGGTGACACAATTTTCTTTGTGCGTGTATGCGTCAATATAGAGTCGACTCAGCACACAGTAATGATCTCCGCTTATCGCTGTGATGCCTGATCCGTCAGGATTATTGTTTACGAGTTTCGTGGCAAGAGCGCACTACCAGATGTATGGGACACCGCGTACAATTGATTCTTTCTTGCAACTCTCGATGTTCACTTCCGAGCGCATCACAAGTAGTTTACGTGACGCATTCCGCACACGTACTGCCGTTTTTCTTTTGTTATAACATACACAAACGTGAAAATGCTCTCGTATTAAACACATTAATTAACGTTGTATTTAATACAGAAATTGACAGTGCACAAAAATACTGTCGTTATGGCCATATTCTCGTCTTAACCCATACTCGTCTTAATGACGTTCCACTGTAATACATTACATTTATTTTTTATTTTTTTTATATTGGTATCACGGTAATGAATCAAGTCTTTGGAATTAAATTTTTGAATCTTAAATGAGATTTCAGCCCCATAGAATTTTTGTCGAACCCTTTACAAGTTTTGAAGTGTAAAAACAGTTTTTTAAATTCCAAAATCGATAACTCTGGATTGATAAGCACATGTGCAATATACACTAATTTGAAAGTGCAGTTCACTGACTACAATCACTAATGTACTAAATGCTGTGTCACTGCACAATAACTTACCTGGCAGTAATTCTCTGTCAGCACACTCTGTACAAGTAGGGTATGGGTAGAATAGATGACCTCGCTCCAATGGGTATGGCAGCATGCGAAAGGTGCCCTCCCATGTGCAGTGGAGCAAATTCAAGGCTCCTTCTACATTCTTCCAATGTGTCAGGTGAAAGAATGTGTACGCTATAGCTTCACTGTCCCCTCTCTTCAAAACATGCTCTGGTGGCAAGATGAGAGGTTTCATTTCAAGCAAGTACTGCACATGAAACAAATATTTTAGCCATAAAAATCATTATGCAAACATTTGCTACATAGGAAACAATTATATTTGAATGATATTACACAGAAAAAAATGAAAGCCACAAATTTAAATAACAGACAAAAAACAAACTCCTAAAACATTACACATTAAAACTTCAGAAGCTAAGCAACCAAAGTCAAACAGAGGTAGAGTACTTGGAAATGAGAATATTTTAATTAACAAAATAACTAAAAATTTGTAAGCAAAAAGTCTTATGTTCAACTCAATCAAATGTGGGATGGTCTCTTTCTGTATAACACCATTCATTTACTGATGGCAAAATAATGGGGCAAAAACATATAACAGCATGCGTAGTCTTCTTGATTTAGCAAAAAAAATTTGGAAATAAAAATGGAAAATGTTTAAGACTTGTAATGGCAGGTACATGTGCTTTCCAATAAAAGTATGACAATCCTGTAATAAGGCTTACAAAAAGGAAAATAAGATGTTGAGTGGGGTGATGTTAGTCACATAAAATATGGATAATTTGTCAATCAGTAGCCCAGTAATGATACAGTACATTAAGTAGTAATACAGTATTATAATAATTAACTTTAAAGCAGTCTGTAATTTGTGATCACATCTGTCAATAATGTGAGACCTAATCCATGTGAGCAGTAAATTTAAAAAAAAAAAACTTATGAACTTCCAAGATGAACAAAACCATTTAATTCAAAGAAAGTGTTATGTAATGCAATATACTATACAACAGACATTGAAGAAAGATTGTTTAATTTTTTTAAGAAGAACAGAATACTCATACATCCAGCATGTCACATTATCACATTGCACCAAATTTTTTCCCCATTTTTTGAAACTTGTGAACCTTCTAATTGGTTTCAATATCCATGCAATTATTTAACAGAAAAAAAACTGTATTGCACTTACCATAAAGAAAAATAACACACTATAATAGACTAACATCTGAACAGTTGAAATGATTTTTGTAATGTTACAGTGCATTTAAAAATGTGACCATACACAAATTTTGCTGCTGTATTTCCACTCAAATAAGCCACACAGGAGATTCTTTTACAGTTATAATACAAAACTAGCTATACTTTTTGTTCCTAGCTTAGAAAACCTCCTAACTTAATTGGCACACACCACCTGCAAACTAGGTTATGAAATAAGCCAGGCCTAGCAAAAACCAAAATAAGTATTTTGCACTGGTAATGCTGCTAAAGGAAATTCCATTGCACTGCAGAGTTTTGAATTTAACGTTTGTTTTAAATAAGCTAAGTTACAGTTGGTAACACCATATTTAATAATTTTATTAAATGCGTAAGTGCAAACTTCACAAATAATAATAATCATCTTGACTTTCCCTCACAGCGAAATTTTTACTTACACTTTACAAACATATTTTGCTCCAAATACATATTATGTTGTTCGTATGAATAGGTTAGGTGTCCTCTCAAAACACATGCCACATGTTTCTTAATCACCTCCCTACTACACACTGGGTTCACAGCACAAAACCAAAGTTCAGTCCACACAACTACTGGCATGCACCAACAGGAGGCCGACGTGTGGATCCGGTTCTGCCTGAAGCGCAATTCCCACAACGTTTAAGAGCAAAAATGGCCGAGAAACTATTAGGTCCTGTTTTGATTGTCAGAAAAAAATCAAAGTAAGTTATATGAACGTTAAAAACGTATATGGATATTTATGCAAGTTACTGAACAGGTGCAATAACCATGACCATTATTTGAACTAGTTTCTCTTCTGCAATAAAATAATTACATTTATTTACTTAAAATTAGCTCAATACTTCAAACCAAATTAAAAACACACACACACACACACACACACACACACACACACACACATATATATATATATATATATATATATATATATATATGTGCAACACTTTCCATTATTTTTTTATTTTTATTTTTTACCAAGTGACAAGGATAATAAAGAACGACTGTATCAGGAGAGCAACACAAAAAATTTAATTTTATAGATAACCTTCTTTATAGCAGATTTCTTGTTTGAGTACTGAAAAATCACACAATGGAAACACAACATAATGAGCACTGACTTATAATTAAAATTAAATACTAAATTGTACTATACAAATTAAAGGGAGTGCCCCAGGGAATACAAGATTATGAAGATTATATTCTAATTTAGTTAAAGAACTCATGATCAATTCTTATTCTTATTATCTCTGTTTCCTTAAATATAGCAGGTTGGTGAATTCCTAAATTAGCTAATGTTCAAAATATTTATGATGAAAACAAAACTACTTCGGCCGTATCAAGCTTGCAACATGCTGAGGAAATGGAAGGACCTTCCTGAATTGAAGTAAACAGGCCTCAGGTCTCCTGAGATGACATGAAGAGGATGATGAGAGCTCCTAGGTTAAAGTAACGGCCATTACGCCCCAAGGTGTTTGTTTTGGCACTACAAATGCGCCATGGGCACTCTGAGTTGTTAGGGAGGCAAGTCAGAACATGGTCATGATGCTGGTCATAAACCAAACCTGAACCGCTATAACATCATATTAAGTGATTAAATAAAGAAAACTAAGTGTGTACAATACATTCGTTATTATAAAATGAAAGAAAACTCACCAAAATGGCGGTGAAGAGAAAATAGTTGCACTATTATGCAATAAACAATGGATGAGAAAAAATGTACTCAAGTTCATTACACAGCATGGTCATAAAAAAAGAAGGCAAACTCAGCACATTCCAAGCGCACCCAAATCGACACTCGTAGATTACAAATAGCACACAATTATGTGGTCAGAAAATAAGTAGCACTTACTTTTTTTTTTCAATTTACACTTTTATAACGAGATTAAACATACATTCATTAATACAATAATATTTAAAATTTACAAAAGTTTCAACATAATAAAATCAAGAAACAAAATAAATGTAAGTAATTAATAAATGCTGAAACACAAAACCATGACTTGAACACTTGTACGTTAGAGAATTTAACTGCCATCTAGTGTGGCAAAACAGAAACCTTATTAGACCTTGTCTCGGTGTAGAGACAGTTTTTGTAACACTGGTGGCACACAAAATTCGCCATCTTGTGACAAAAATAAATTTTCATACTTACTTTATAAGGTTACAATTCATAGGAAATACTGCTTTAATAAACAGACATTTCAAGAAAATAAAAGAAGACCTTATAATAAAAAAGGAAAAATGCTTTTCCGAAAATAAAAACACTTAACCGAATTACTGGTAAAGAGAAACAAACACAACAAACAAAAAAGTCATGCCATCTGGCACATTTCTAAATTCACACTTTGACACATGATAACAGTATCTACATGCAAGAATCATAATAAAAGAGCAGCAGAATTAAGATTCATATCAAAATGAAAAGATTTTACATGTGAAGAATCTATAGACTCCGTCAGCAGCATTCCAAACAAATCCCACATGCACACTGCCATTTTGAAACTGCCTACTGAAGAACACCACTGATTGGCTTTCAACTGTACTTTTGTCATTGGTTTGTACAACTTATTCATTGTGACCAACTGTTGAATTCCTGCTAAATCTTATTTTACTGCCATTATACAAGTTATTCAAACTAAACATGATTAGAAATGCAGTTTATGCTGGTAGAACTGAGCCAAACTGTTTTCACTATTTCTGACTTTAAAAAAAATGAGCACTAACTGTGGAGCTTCTAAAAATACGAAGAATTTTACAATTTTCCGTAAAATTGCAAAAACCCTACCATTTTCGTAAAATTTGCAGACAAATCGTTAAAAGTTGGCCAAGTCTGCATTACCAGTGGTGTAGCCATAGGGAGGTTCGATTCAACCTCCCCCCTACCATCCTTTAGCTACCCATAATGTGGTAAAATGCTTTTTTCAACTTCAGCTTGTGAAACAACAGCCATTTCTACATTGAAACAATTCAGTACTGGGATAAGGAATCTCCATTAGGATATCATTAGAGGAAGAATTCCTCCTCCAGTTTGAGTCACTCTGCAATATGACTGGACAAATATTGCTGATATCTCAAAACTCGCTAGTTTAGGAATAAAAGTACTAACACATCTTAGAGGGCAAGGTTATGATGGGGCTTCAGTCATTAGTGGAAGGTTCAATAGTACCCAAAGTTATATCACAGAAGCTTTATCCTCTAGCCATGTGCATTCACTGCACCTCTCACAGATTGAACTTGGTCATATCCAATAGCTGTTCATTCACTTTAAACTTTATTTAAAATTTAATTGGTGTTACAAAGATAGTGTGTTCTTCCTTTAACAATCCCAGACAAATACACATCTAAGAAAAAAATAATAACATAAGTTTCTGAAGTGATTCCAGCTAAGCTAAAGAAAAAGCAAAACTCAGTGAACTGAAAAATATATTTCAATGTACCTTCCTGAGGAAATGTTTCGTGTTGTACATGTAAACCTACCAGTAGTCAATTGAAGGAAAGTGCTACATCTTTAACCGTACAGCAACAGCACTCATTTGTAATGAGTATTAACATTCTTGCTTACACATTTTCATTGGCACAGATGTTTTTTAAATTTCTTACAACAATAGGGTGTCAACATATCAGCTGCTTTAATATGCACAAAAGTTGTGTAATTCGAAATAACCCACCTCGGATACAATTTTGTGGCAATGTTTCTTAAAAAAAATTAGAGATCGAAGAGGCTTTCCCAGTCACATCTGTAATTCCTTAATATAAATGGGTGTCAAACACACAGATGTAACACTGCAGCAGAAACACCAAAAATGTATTTCACAGTTGCATTATTTATTCCAGTTTTGTATAACTTTCATAACAAGAAGACGAGCAGGTTTTGATTAATAAAGGTATACTTGGAAACCTTTATTATTAAATGTTAAATGAAAATGTTCAAGTAACTGAACATCAGGAGCAAGGGCATAAGCTGTAATTAAGTTCTTTGGAGAAGACATCCAATGTAGCAAGTAGACTGCCATTAGCAAATTTCAGATGATGAATATAACATTCAACCAACTTCACACAAAACTACATCAACCATGAACTTCTATTTAAGATGTAATGGAAACACACTTACAAAAGACTTATGGAGATATTTATTCACTTGTCCAGTTATGACCTGTACAAGCGAGACTCACTGTCTACTCTCCAACACCCTCAACAGACATTTTCAAAAAATTTAGGACAAGAGTTGCCTACTGGTGAATATTATGTTCGAACAGTGAACACCTACGTAACCATGTAGATCATAATTATTTGAGTGTGTGAATGGTGAGAGAAAGTTAATTTTGTTCTGATTCTGAATGGACAAAATACAGAGTTTGATAATGGTAACTTCATTAAATTTTTCACTAAAAAATTGAATCTAAAAAATTTATATTTCTACCAAGCAGTACACTCAATGTTTGGATATAGAAACTTCTTAAATAGCACCATTTTGTAAATTGAGGTCCAAATTTCTCTGGAGGAAGGTTCACGGACCCCTCCCCCCACATTAATTGGGGGATAAGCAGTACCTGTATAAAATTCCTAGGTCTGAATTGGCATCCCTCCATACACAAATTCTGGCTACATCCGTGCACGTTACACAATTATGTAAACCCCCCTCACTTATAAATAACAAGATAACAAGCACAGAAATTCAGAGCAAGCTTAAATAACAACAGATTCTATGGATTTAGGTTACAACAGCCTGTTATGACATATGTTTTCCCTTATCACAGTTAGTAGATATAACAAAACATTGGCAAACTCTGCTACCCACCTACAGAGCTAAAGCCCACCTCAACTACAAAATGGCAACATTCATTTTGACAGCTAAACGACAAGCACAGTCACAACCATTAAATTATCAGTGATGTTTGAAATCAGACATGTTAACAGCTTGTGAAATAATTAATGTTTGCAGCATTTGCTGATGGTTAGTAAAAAGGTTAAAAATTACCATTAATGTAATTTTCTGATGCCAAGGCATTTTCCTTTCGCATGTTACAAACTTTCAATGTTTCTGGTAAATGTATGCAAAAATACAGCCAGTCAGCCTACTTTGGCCATGCACTGTTGAATTTATATGTGCATGAATGGCAAGCATGGTCTTTCACGAAAGTTATGTTAGATTACTAATTACATTTAAACTTTGTTTATGTAGTAAACTAATATAAAGGTTTCATGTTATGAGACTGGTGAAGTGTCTGCTGTTTTCCTTACGTTAAGAGTAGGTACAATAACGTTGCTACAAGAAATATGCAAATAATGGCAGACCTCTTACTGAAGGAATGTGTACAGCTGGTCAGGACACTGAAGCAATTAGTTTTTCAGCTGTGTGGCATGGTACATTTACCAAGGCAACACAGCATGTAATTACATCCTGGACATCTGATGAGAGGTAACAGGTATTTTTCACCATTCATGTGTACATATGAAGCGAGGATATTTCATCGAAAAGCACTAACACTACACACACATATTTCTGCCTCAGACTGAGTGAGGATTATGTCTTATTTACACTTTCACTGCTGAACTAACACAACAACCGTGGAGCTGAACAAATATCTTTGTAGTAGTCTAAAGACATCATTAGCATCAAGGTAGGGCATCGACATGACGCCTCCAGACGTCATCAGCGTTGAATGTGTTAAGGTTGTGGATTAACCTATTTTTAGGGCAAACATTTAGTGTGCATGGCCTATTATGGACTGTAAAGCAACATCAGAAATTCTTGTTCAGGAGTTCAGGCATGTGGCACATTAATCACTGGTTTTTCTACATGCACTCAGCAGAACTGTCAAACTTATGTCCACTAAATACTGTTACTAGGTATACTGTAGTGTGAACAGGCCAATTTATTGAACCCAATAAAAATTGTCATGACTACTTTTTTGACAAATGGTCAACAACAAAATTTACTGTCAAATTTCCTGTGTCGCCCCAAAATTTTTTGAGGTTTGTTTCGCTGGATTCAGTGAAGAACTGTAACTAAATAATTCATTTTCCTGACAGTATGACACATGTACTAGCCAATTATTTGGCTGAAGTAACATCTTTTGCCTATGAATACTATATTTCATATAACTTCAGTAAATTTTGACAACTTATGTGCAATTACTGATAACTTTACATTATGTCTGCCACACTGCAAAACAAAATTTATAATACACACAGTAGGATGGACATTTTAAGTTCATTTTAGAATGAAACAAGTTGACTGACAAATCAAAATTCTAAAACACTTAAAGTGCAGTTTCCCTCAAATCTATAAAATTTAAATAAAGTTTTGCAAAACAAGAGTACACAAGATATTGTATTTTTATCACTGAAACAGTTGTGTACATTTTTGTTAAACAGTACTTTCTATGCACTTGCAACAAGAGGACCCTGTTTTCTTACTTAAGATACATTACTAAACAAGACTACATGAAATAATCATATAACCTGACACCAAAACAATTTCATAAACAAAAGGAGGGCATCTCCTATCAATCTCACAAAAGGGAAGAGGTTTGAGTTGCAATTTCTTTACATCTTGACACAACGCTGTTCACAAAACCATAATTCAACTTAATACTGATCTCAGTATTTTGGAACAAAATATTTTTAGTTTGATTTTCAAGGGAACATACCTTCTTTAATATTTATACAGCCTACAAAGTGTCCCATACATTTTATATTTTCTACTGACTTTTTCATGACAAATCATAAACCAAAATTTTGGCATTTCAGCACTTGGATGGCAAGACAACGGGGACTAGTACTTCTAAAGGGCCAGTTGGTGAATAGTTAGTTGACTGCCAAAAACTGCATGTGGTTAACTTCTAGAGTATTGGTTGTAAGATCCCAGAGATAGGCAGAAACGTGCTTAGCAAAGATCAGCAATAACTACTTGATATTTCAAAGGCAATAAAATCAGGAACATGTAAAGAAGATTTGGCTGTATGAGATCCTGGGCTCTTATCACATGCGAGGTGGTTGACAAAAGCAAATAGAACTCTCAGATTGTACATAAGTCAAGAAATCCCCTCACCTGAACTTCAAGAACTAGTTTTGTTTATATTAAGATCATACATGCCAATTTGGTTTACTATCAAAACAAGCTAACACTTTACAGACGGCCCGAAACTTGTTTATCAAGCAATACAATCTACCAGATATTTACCAAAACCTTTGCTGGATGTTGTCGACCCTGTGATTGAACAGAATGATTTTTTGCCCACCCAGAACACTTACCGTTAGCCATGATTCAAGATGACAAGAAATATGTGAGAGAGCTCGGACTTCGAAGAATTCTGAAGGCAAGGCAGTTAAATGCAAGAAGGAAAGCTTACGCCACCAAAAATAAACTTCAATGCACAAAAATACTCAGAAATGATCAACTGGATGGACAGTGAATTATCTTCTACCCCATTGCTAGCAGAAATCAGTGACGATGAGATCAAATCGTACATCGAAAGCGGCTCAGTACCCGACTGGAACATTACTTTCAAGCAATTCCCAGTAAACACACAGGTTGTTGAACGCTGTGTAAAACTCGTCACAGAAGCCTCACGAAAAGTTTGTGGAGCTGAATCTCGAGACGGATTTATAAAAACCACTCTGCTGTCCAGATCATCCATGTCCAACTTCACCAGCAAATCAGTCTTCAAGGTACCTGCGGCTACAAAATAGAGAACAGCACTAATGGACAGATTAAACCGACATCGACTAATTATTCAGAACACTGTGTTTTCTTTTTTATAAAAGTTTATTGTTAAAAAAACCATACTGCAACTTAAATATTTAAGCTTTTTAAATATTTAGTAAGTCGAAAAGTACCATACCAGTTGTCACTGTTATCACATTGTCATTATAAGTAACTATATTTTTAGGTACAGTTTTCTAAATAGCAGTGGGATAATTGCAATATCAGAAGATGTTAATGTGTTCACATTATAATTAAAAACAAAGATCTTATGTTCAAAAATAAAAATATTGTAACTATTTAATTTTAAAAAGTATATTAAAGATATAAAAATTAAATCGTAAAAATATGAAATTTTCATTATTTTGGCAAATTATGGAGCTTACGCGCGACCGAAAGATATGAACTGATCAAAACCAAATTGAAACACAAAGTTGATAGGCTCTATCTGAAGATGTAACAAACTTTTACACTACAAAAATATCTAACTTATAAATTTTAAAAATAATTGCAAAAATTAAGTTTTATTCCAGATTTTGTCAAACTTTCGGCCTTACGCGCGACCAAAAGATGTCAACCGATTTTGATATTTTTTCTTCTCTTTTTACTGTCTATATAATTCACAACTTTTCTTCGCTATTACAACTTCAAAATTAGAAAAAAAAAAAAAAAAAGCCTTTTTTCTGCCAGCCCAAACATACATATAATACATACACACACATCATACACACACAAGTTGTCTCAATATAAACACTTAATAAGCCAATCACATGAACCCTGGGCTCAATTGGAGACGATAATGTTAGCGGCAAAATGTTGAATAACGTTTTACGTGCACACTGTGGCAACACTGTACAGAGATAAAGCCTTCTTGCACTCCACAACCATGTATTTTATGTATCTTACATTGAAAAATGTAATATGTTTGGACTGCTTTGGATTTTAACTTGCACTATAATCTGCAGATCAGAACATTGGTTGCAGTAAGATACAGGTGGAGTGCAAGAGGAGACTAACTACAGTGCTACATTGCCACACTGTGCAAATAAAATGGTATTGTACATTTTGCCATTTACATTTTTGTCTCCAATTTAGTCCAGGATTCACATGGTGTGCTTACTATGTGTTTATCTCTGAACTGCATATGTATGCATACTTGGCCAACTTTTCTAAAAGAAAATCGGGAAGATTTTCAGAAATGTTAACTTTTGCATAAATCATGCACTGCAAATTTACTTACGCATACCTTTTTACAAAAATAATATTATATGTCTACCAAAACCATTTCTAAATTGATACACGCAAACACTCATAACACAATCAAAAGAAATAACATGTTTTAACTCACCTCTAATTTTGCTACTTTAACCAGACAAATGTTTTCCATTCACATGATGTAAAAAAAGTTAAGTAATGCAATATACTAAAAAAAATTCTATCTAAGTTCTATTAACATAGTAATTTAAGCAAACATCTGATCAGTCAGAGAAACTCAAGTAAATGTTTGCTAATTAAATAGTTTTTTTAAGAAACTCTGCAGTCGCATGATTGGCTTTTTTTTTAAATCTTTCATTAAAAACATGTTAATAACATTTTTCCATCTGCTTGCACTTAACTATGGACATGTCCTCTAGAACTTGGCCCAATAACTGACAACGGAACGGAGTTCTATTTTTCTTCACCACGTTAAATATGTGTACACATTTCGCATTACTATGGGGTAGAGTCACGATAGCTTGCATAACACTGCATACTCGTTGAATTTAGGTTGGCCCCAAACATCCTCAATGTGTGATATTGTCACCAATTTATTCACAACTGTGTCATCCTTGTCTAATTTGAAGGTGTCTTCAACTTGAAGAATACTGAACTGATTCTGAAGGGTATCAAGGTTTCATTACCGCACTTAGGCAAAATACATGGAAAACGTTCAACAAAAAATTTTACATTAGAAAAACTTGCACTGCTTATATTTTCAATTTCTGCAACACACGATTTCTTCAAAAGTTCATTCTTAAGAGGAAACTTGTGAATTATACAGTCACATGAAGCTGTAAAATAATTCCTGACTGGAGTGTAAAAGATTTTCTGATCTGTAGGTTTCAAGGTTCCTACAATTTGAGATGTAGCCGAGTCAACAACCAAGTCTGTATCCAGGCGTTGATTTTCATAGGAATGATACCTAACTTCCAGCAATTCAGAATATCTTAGAGCACTTAGCTGAACAAACCTTGACATCAACTCCTTCAAAAACTCATGTAACAAATTGTACAACCTATGAATCTGTGGCGTTGAAGGCTATAATGTAGGTATTACACTTATCATGTACTGCTGTGACATTGAGTAAAATAATAAAACAGCCTTGTTGACTGTTGATGACAAAGCCATAAACAAAATTTCCTCACGAGTCATATTAGGCTTTTGTGTAGCAGATACTGTGGGACTTGATACATTTGCACTCACAGAATTTAAAATCAATTTCTTTCTTGACTCACCTGAAGAAGAATCAGTGTCTGAAGGCGATTTTCTTTTTTTAGAGGCAGAACTAGATTTTTCTGTAGAACAGTATGGCTTGCTTGTAGATTTTAGTGCCTCCAGATTACTTGAGGAAGTAGAGTTTTGTTCACCAATCACTTTTTTTTAATTGAGTACGAAGATAATCTAGCAGACTGTGGTTTGCGTGAATTTTGCTGGTCTTTAAAAAACCTCACCAATGGGTCCTATTCCTCAATGAGTCTCTTCAAACTTTTCCCCAATGAGAACCATAGAGTGCAAACATGTTTAAGCACTATTTTAGTTTCTTCAGTACGTAAGGATTGAAATTGTTTCAGACTGTCCTTGTACTTTGCACTCTTCTCCAGGTAATAATTTTATTTATATATATATATATATATATATATATATATATATATATATATATATATATATATATATATATATATATATATATATATATATATATATATATATATATATATATATATATATATATATATATATATATATATATATATCATAAACTTTAACTGGCAAACATGCAGCACCTTCTTTGGCAGCCAAATTGATGAGATGACACACAAACAACCAATCACAACCAGTCCCTGCTGTTTCTGTAACAAAACTGGTGCTGCACCACTTTTTTTCCCCAGCATGACCACCACATTATCTGACGAGAAGCCTATCATGTGACCCTGTAATTCAGGCAACGAAAGCACAGTAGACACAATATTTTGGCTCTCTCTGTCAAAAATATGTTACCAGTATTGGGTATATCTTAGAACCTGAATCATTTGTACCATCAGTTGCCAAAGAATTTGGTACATTCTGCAACACACGTACAATACTCTCTCTTGTACCTTGGGCCATTGCTTCCACAATCGCTCTCGTCTTAGTTCTCCCGCACGCAAATTTTTTCAGTTTCCGAGTTAAGGAACATTTTTCGAATTAGTTGCCATGTATAATCTGATGCTTTTAACGGTATATTGTGCTCTAACAAAAAAGCAGTGAACAAACACTAGGCCTTAAGACCGCTATCATCTACTACTCCCCTTCCAACAAAAAAAGATTTATCATACAATTGCCCTCAATGCTTTTCGCGAGATTTGCAGGTTTCACTGATTTAAAGTGGTTTGAAATATTGTTTTTACCTCCGTGCGAAATGCTCAAGTCACATCTTCAAACACTACAGAAGGCCAACGTTTTCCCCTTTTCAGACTTGATTATAAACAGATGTTCCTTAGTGTATTTTTCACGAAAATACTGCAAATACTGCTTTTACCTTGGACAAGTCATGTCTCAATCATAGTTAACACCTTGTGCTAGTTATAAATATACGATACGCAAAATAAAATAACCACAAATATTACTTTCACCGGGTTAAGACGCACTACACCTCACCAAAGCCAAACCACCACCCGCCATTTTACGATTCTGTTGACTTCATTGCAGACAACTGTGTACACACACATTAAACTTCGCCGATCCCACTTAAGAAATATTCTAATTGCTTGTTGTACGCCAATCAAAACAATTTTTAAACATAATAACTAGCTGCTACAGTAATAACAATACAACAGCGCCGAGCATTCATAGGCCTAACCTTGGAGTTTGCCGATAAATGAAGAAATGAAAAACAATAGTTTTAGCTGATGCAAAACATCTAAACTCCGTAAAAGTTGGCAAGTGTGTGTATCTAAGTATGCATGTATGTATATACATACAGGATGTTCACAAAAACACAGACAAACTCCAGCAGGTGATTGCTTATAAAAAATAAAGCGGAAAA
Organism: Medauroidea extradentata; assembly: GCA_003012365.1. NCBI lineage: Eukaryota > Metazoa > Arthropoda > Insecta > Phasmatodea > Phasmatidae > Medauroidea > Medauroidea extradentata. The sequence goes on from PNEQ01119531.1 coordinate 23,353, forward strand.
TATATGACATTTTGTACCTAACAGTAATATTAAGGAAATAATTCGCCTTTGAAAACCAAATTTTAAAACTTTGATTTCCCCACAAACCAAACTCTAATCGACATAAACTGACAAAACTCAAGATATTACTTCATGACATTACAGCCGACAAACCAACAGTAAACGCCAGTTGATACATTCAACCCTTACGAAAATAAAAAGAGGTGGCCATCCTTAAATAGCTGAACAACTTTTTTAACGTAAGGATAATCCCACATTCAAAAGTGAATCAGTGGGGAATGTGAACTTAGTAATAAAAAAGGTCCTCTTGTAGCAACTGTCTAGGACTAATAGTTTTCGTGCAAAACGCATGTTGAGTTTTGGTGTGGTGGCACACAGCCTAGTGTGTAGACAACACTGCATACACGAGTGTCTGGTTTATTCTGCAGTGCCGCACAGGCGATAGTGGAGATTAACTGTAAATATCGCATACCGTAGTTTAAATAGCTTGCATAACCATAACCAACACTTTGTTCTTAGCTGATATATATATATATATTTATTTATTTATTTTTAAATTATAAGTGTGCAAGTGAAACAAAATGAGTACTTTATTATGTTAGTTAAATTGCTCAATAAAGCTCAAACGTAACACAAAGCATTTGCATGTCCGTGTCAGCACAAATGGTAGTCTACAATAATAGAGATGGGTTGAGGTAGTCTCTTCATGGATATGTATTACGATTTAGCTTAAAATGTGTTATTTGTTAACACGTGCTGTTAACTCTTACAATGATAAACACACACATCATTAAAATAAAGTGGTTTAAGGTAGAGTTTTAGCCTTAAACGTCACTTAATAGTTAACGCGTATTCATATTACACAAAAATGTTTACTGCAATAAAACTGTTAATGGTGCATAAAATAACAGTGTGCTGCATTGCTTTGTGACACTGATGTATCATTGTTTGAGTGGTAACTGACATTTAGGAAATGTGCATTAGGGAAGAAACAGACACAACACTAAGGTTGAGGGATAAGAAAGGTAAGGAAGAGGTGTCGACGTATCACTCACTACTGACATGAAATTATGTAACTGATATGAGATTGTAACATTAGGAGTATTTTGGAACCTGACATTTGACTATAAGTTTACAGCAGGGCTATTCCAGTACGGATTAATCCAAACCACCCGCTCCATTTGAAGTGGAAGAACTTAAAATTCCAAATTTTTTATTCTCTCCATGCATGTTGCACAACTTTTAACACAACTTTCTTGCAGAGATAAACACTCCTAACAACATCACAGTCATCAGTACCTTACAAATTTAAACGACATGGTAACTTAGTTTATCAATTCCTGAGGTCAATTTTAAACTAAAATTGCATAATGCATATAAAAAAATACACAATATGTCTATCACACGCCCTCATTGAGTACATTACTAGTTTGTGGTTCGCAAATTTATATTTATCTTAAACGTAAGTAGCACTAGAACAATAAAAATTAATACAATTAGAATTTTTTTTGATGAAGTGTTTTTTTTTAATTTCCTACACCCTCAATAATGTTATTTTTTCTTCTCGAGGCAGTATCAGTATTGGTATCGGCAATACCTGACAGTGCTTGAAAACAATAACGCTTCCCTTACACTTTTCAGTAGTGCCAGAATCACGAAAACTGTTTAAATGTCTAACTTTGTGCATTGTACCGACGAGATATTTCACTTGCCAGTTAGTAATTTTTTTCAAAACACACACACAAATTCAGCCAGGATCAAAGTGATGGTTACGGTTACGTGAACTATTTAAACTACGGTACACAATATTTACAGTTAATCTCCACTATCACCTGTGCGGGACTGCAGAATAAACCAGACACTCGTGACCACAGTGTTGCCTACACACTAGGCTCTGTGTCACCCAGCCAAAACTTCACGTCCGTTTTGGACGAAAACTTTGATCCTTAGACAGTCACTAAATGAGAACTATTTTTTTACTAAGTTCACAATACCCAATAATTAACTTTTAAATGTTATCCTTAAGTAAAAAAATTTGTTATCAATTTAAAGGTCGTCACACCTTTTTTTTTCATAAGGGTTGAATGTATCAACTGGCGTTTACCGTTGGTTTGTCGGCCGTATTGTCATGAAGTATTGTTTTCAGTTTTGTCAGTTTAGGTCAATTAGTATTCAGTTTGAGGGAAAATTTAAGTTTTAAAATATGATTTTCAAAGGTGATTTACTCCCTTAATATTACGGTTACGTACAAAATGTATTGCATGTTTTCTACTTAATTTTTCACATGAAATCAACTGCCGGAGATTATCCAATTTTTTGTTAACATCCTGTATAAAATTTTGTTTGTATGTTTGTATGTTTGTTTGTTTGTTTGTTTGTGTGTGTGTGCATGCATGCACCCGTTTGTGTGTGTGTATGCGCGCATGCATGTGTGTGTGTGTGTGTCTCTCTGTCACGGTTCTTACAGCAACATACAGTTAAAATTCAGGAACTTTCAAGGACATTTCAAGGAATGTCACCTAATATTTCTAGGACCGCAGTAAATTACATTCAAAACACCAAATTATTATTTGAATGTTTAAGGTTTTATTTACAACATTTATATTACGATTTCCTCCCCCACCCCCCTTAAAATTTAAATTCACCAATGGTAAATGTATAAAAAATTTTCAATTTCATTCAAAATTAACACATCTATATTTAATGAAACTCATTCACATTTATTAAAAAGTTTCATGAAAATAAATTACACTGAATCACAAAATATATACTTTTTTTAGTTTTCAAAAAAATTCAGACTGTTACCGGTTCTAATGTAATCAAATATGGCTGATGCCATGCTCCTGCTTAAGTATTAGCACATATTAGAGTATTTTATTCCCAATTTAAAGTATTAAAATTACCATGAATTACATACTGTAACTGAATAAATAAAAAATTAGTAAGCAGAGTGAAATATCGTTGGTCACTAATTGCGCAATGTATAAAGTAAGATTGTTGGTACAAAATACTGCTTCCGAAGTGGTCGGGCAACTTTGACTTGAAAAACGTGTGATACATTCCGCTTCGCAACATGCACTGCACACTAGCTTGGCTCACACCTGACACGTATTTATTTTTTAATATTCTCGTAAATACTAAATTTTGTATGGGCCACTTTCCCTTTTCACAGCTCTAGTTTCCTTTTGTGCTCCTCTTCTCTTCCAAAAAAACTTTACCATTAAACTCTAGCAGATGCAGATTACTACTTGTTGCGATCACATAAAAAAAAAAACCATTAGGCGTAACCTAATGTGCTGTGGTATGCCAGAAAGTATATCAATTTGACAGATACTGCAAAACGTCTGTTATCATCAAGTCAATTATATTACAGAAATAATGTGTGGACAAAGTATGGTTTCCTATTTCTGAGAAAGGATTTAAATGTTAGGAAAATAGCTAGAAAATTAGGTAAGAAAACCCAAAAATTCACAGACTTTTCAAGGACTGGACTAAATCAAAGACTGTTCAAGGCATTTTACGGACATTGTCAAAGATCCAGGACCGTAAAAACCCTGATACATACACACATACACACACACACACACACATATGAGTTCAAAATATGGTAAATCATTCAAAATTAGAAGGCACAATACTAACCACAACATTAAAAATAATATGTTACGTTTCCTTAAACATTATCCAATTGGAAATAAAACACAAACCCAAAATGGAAAATACATTAAAGTCAAGTCACCTTGACTGGATTTGTTTGTATGGACATACTCCATTGCGAAATAAATGACCGTCACAAGAAAACTA
>PNEQ01119531.1:27256-94129 GCA_003012365.1 Medauroidea extradentata
GTTTTTTCTGTTTGTTTCCTTGTTTTATCTGACCAGATTCCAGTTTTGGAATTTCAAGTTGTGTATGTATCCTGATGACTAAAGCATACTCTGCTTATTTATGTTTTCTTGTTTTATTTTTACTTTTAGTTTTCTTGTGACGGTCATTTATTTCGCAATGGAGTATGTCCATACAAACAAATCCAGTCATGCACCCCCAATTGCACAGTTCTTTCAAAGATCAAGTCACCTTATTATGTACTATACATGTTTTTATTAGGTATGATGAAATTTAAAAAAAAGTAGTTCTACATGTATTTTGTGAGTTCAAAAAAGTTCACGTGGCCACCACTGTGAAAATATGAACATAGCATGAACAAAATACATAAAAGAAAATTTGCCTTGCAATTTAGCACATGTGTTAGGAAAATATGTCTTCACATATGCAGTGTTGGCCCAAAAATAGATCAAAATTGCTACCATCGCCTCACGCGAAATGCAGATTAAGCAGGGCATGAGCTTTATAAGGAGGGGGGGGGGGTCTGCCTTCTCCCTGGGGTCATTGTCATCGGTCAGAGGCAGTGGGAAGGTGTCCGCTGGAATAGAGCATGAAGACAGGCTATCGGAACATGTAAGTTAACTTTATTTATATATTTTTAATTTGGAAGGCCGTTAGGAGTGACGACAAGAGATGTAAATAATCAAATTAGTTGCACTGTAGTTGTGAACAGTCCAGAAGTCTGGAAAACAAATCCAGAGATTTGTTAGATGGTAAACATTGTTCGGTGATTAGGTTTAATATCAGTAACTGCATTTGTGTCGCAGAAATGGAAATATAGAAATGGTGATAAGTCGTATGTAGTTTTTTTGTTGTCTTATTAGTCAATTCTAGTCAAAATTTTGTAAATGTTTATATAATTTTTGTTTTTGTATTAAATTATTAAAACAAATTCTTTAACTTTACTTTTTATTGTTGATAACTAACCTATTTTAAGGTTGTGTACCTCTTCTGAGTTCTCTACATCTGGAAGCTAAGCATACCCCTAGTTATCCCCGTAACAATATAGACAGACTTACTTTTTCTTTAGGAATGTTTGCTAATAAATGGTGTTGTGGTCTATATCACAGAAGTGTTCTATATTTTGACAGTTCACTTCTGAGAAGTGTGTCTATAAAAAGGTTTGTAGAAACCCTGCTTTTCCAAGAAGCTAGGTAGGTTTAAATGTCCAAACAATGGAACTGCCAAGTGCATTTCGCAGAAGAGAAATGTTAAAATATGGAAAAGTTACACGAGACAGACTGTATGTTATAAAATACTTTACACACATATAGCAGATGTTGACATGTGTAGATTACACCAAAGGAATTTAAAGAATTTTATCTCTAGTAATAAAGGCACTTCAATAATGCTATCAGTTTACCCATAACTTTTATTAATGAATATAGAAGAAATGCATCATTAGTTTAAAAAAAACCTTCAAATGTGATGTAAGGATACATTTTGTTTATCATACTGTTATGTAACTTTTGTGGGAATGTCCCATGATTTAACCTAAAGTCTCCTGTTTTTCAATACAATTTCGTGATTGGGAGTAATAGAATCTAAATCGATAAACAAGAAAATTCTTGGCCTATTTAACTTTTAAAATTTAAAAAAAATTCAACTTACCTTCGGAACATGTGGGTTGAATTCCACTGCTCTGTGAATAGCTTCAATAGCTGTCATTTCTGCAGTAGTTAAACCCCTTTTGCTGGCAATGTCTGGAGAAAATCTGACAAAAAAAAAGTTACTACTAAATGTATCTGGGTTTCTGTTTAGGAAATAATTACAGCATGTAACTGAGAAGGGGTTGTATGACACTCCTACAGTTCAATTTCACTCACCTGGAGGTATCTTGGAATGTCCCTTCACAAACAATGTTACTTCATTCCTGCAAGTGCAGCTTACACCTTACAAATTTATAAAACAGCCCCTACACACATCACATTCTCTTTAATCAGCAGTTTTCATAAGTGGGGTGAAAACATGCTGTGATATTATTAAAATATACTTTACGAAAAAGTTATGCTTCGCAAACAACCACTCATTACTGAAAATTCGGAAAATCTTGACATGAAACCTATACATAATACATAAATTACTTGTCAGACAAATATGTGCTTGTAAGTGAAAATTGTGGTCAACAGTATTTATTTTTTCTCTTCATAGTATTCCTAACATTGCAGTATTATTTAATTTGTTTGCACGCTTTCGCAGCCATCGTTCATATTAATATCTTGGCTTTTAAGGTTAAGCCCCGTCGTAGTGGCAGTAGATACCTACCTTTCGCCTCACATTGCAGCAGGTATCTTCAGGGTCGGCTAAACCTTGAAAGCCAAGATATTAATATTACTACAGTGTTTACTAAAACATATTTCTCTGGTTCTTAAACTGTAATGAAAAATAAAGAATAAGGCAACTGTCTGGAAACACAATTCAGGCTTACACAATAGTTTTCCGGGATATTCATAAAGTAATCCCTTACACCTTCTGCAGAGTAGCTCGTAACATGCCAGTGTTCATATTAAAAAGTGACCCTATTCTATTTAACATGGCACACATGTTGATATTTACAACTGCCAAAACACTTGAAACATTCAGGAGCACCTTTTCAGGAGAGTTTTTTGTCTGCATCACTGGATTTGAGTGCATCCAGTGAAGAAAATAGAAGGGAAGAAATATTATGAACAGGTGAGGAGCATCAGCATTCAGGAAATAATTACATATTTTAATACCACACTTCCAGGTCAAAAGATGTTCCAATTCCACAAAGGGCAGTGTACGCTGTGTGTGCATGCCTAACACAAAGCATGGGGAGAGGGGTGGGGGTGGGATTTTGATTAGGTAGTTACTGCACTGGTCTCAGAAGAAAGAAAAATTATAAGAAAAAAACACCAAATTTTTTGGCATAGTGTCCAAGTCCTTGAATGTAGGAAGATAAAAGTATTTTACAACACACTGAATGTCCTTGCATGCTTTCTATTCTTTATAATACATAGAATCTCTAGAGTTATAGTGATGCAAATGTGTCATCGCTGACAACACAAGCTGTAAATTATTCTGCTGTGTAGTGTAGCAGGTGAGTCCTCAACATGTCAACTGCAATAGAAAGATTCTCTCTCAAGGTATCTCGCCCCATTCCCCTTCCTCGTAACTAATAAAAATTTAACACCTAGAAAAAACACAACGGCAGCAAAGGTACCCCCTGCTCTAAGTCGGGTCGGCTGACACTGCAAAAGGACCTATTCAGAGCATGAGACAGCAGGACAATTGCAAGACTTGTAATTAGCTTGGAATGCAATCAGATCTACCTATCATATCACAGTCCTATGCCAAGATAGGGGAGAAAAGCCACTATAGATACACTTTTAGTATTACATCAATATACAGGTAACTTTCTGTTGTGTTCCACTTTTCACACTGTCAATTATTTCCGAATTTCACCTCCAAATTACTAGTTGTTTCTGCAACCTTGTACAGCACAAGGGTTAAAAAAACTGCAGTACATCATGGCCAACTGCAGCTACTTATCTCTGTGCCACTGAAAAAGCAACTACTTTCCCTTCCCACCCCTCTCAAACAACTACGAGTCCAAAGGAGGGAAAGAGCACATCCACTCCCTCCACCTCCTTTCATCTGACCACACATATACCTGACAAGATGATTTTCACATGTATGTTCATTGAAACAGGACAAAATTAATTGCCGATTAGTAGGTACAGTGAACCCTCGATAACTCGGACTAAAAGGGGGGAGATTTGTCCGTGTTATCGAGGGGCGTCCGGAGAGGGGTAATGTCATAAATCACAAGAAACGTGAGGAAATCAGTATGCTATCATTTCTACCAGCAAAAGAAGCGGCAATATATACTGCTTTGTAGGTATTAATTTACAGGACGGGGTAGTGGGGAAATTATCACTGTAACGGGAGAACTATAAAAGAAAGAATGTCAAACAACCTGGGCCGGCAGATTCTTTTTTATTTATTTTTTATGCAACTTCTGGCTGATCTTTTTTTGTCTGTGCTAGAAGCTGGCACCAAGGTACCCTTCGACCACATAAAAGTTCTCACCCCCTTCTCTCGTCTGGCTGACAACAGTCTATGTGTGTGCGCATGTGTGTGTGAGATAAGCTAGGGTGGTAGAGTGCGAGCGGAAGTATTCAAGGTCAACCGGTACAGTCTCAACAGCAATAAAAACACCGCACGTGACCACACACGCAACTCACGAGATGTTTACGTTAAAAATTGCTCTACATCAGCATGGCACAGTGTCTGCAGCCAGCTGCTAGTTTCCTACGAGAAACTGTTTTTTTTTCCAGGGCCTCTTTGCTAGAATACGAGGCCAGGAGCAACGTAAATTTCAGTCTACCTTTCCTCCTTTTATTTTTGTTTAGTTGAAGTCACGGCCGTGGTTGAAGTGATAATGTGCGCTTGTAAGCCTCCCTCCATACTATCTTACCTTGGCTGCGTCGTCATAGATCAGTGACGTCTTTACACACTCTTTACACTTAAAATAAATTTCACAGATACCATCAACATTAACGGGAACTCAATAAAAGCCCATTCATTTTTACCATTTAACTTTTTCAAAAGTGAGGCCCTCTAGAATGTGCGACCCGGGGCAAAAGCCTCTTTCTGCCCCCTCCCCTTTTTTATAATTTATTAAGTCCTGTTTTTTTTTTCGACATCGCGCCGGCCTCTAGCGTAGTGGATTAGGTGCCAGTTTATGGTGCAAGAGACCCTGGGTTCGAATCCTTGCTCGGGCATGGATGTTGTGTTGTTCTTTCACCTCACTTCACCCTCATCAGCTTATAAGATGTCGTTAAAGGGCCGTAAAACCCTCTCAACACCTTGCCTACATCGCAATGCAAACCAATGGCTTTTAATTTTTTTTATTAATGTCCGGAACAAATTGTTTTGCAATCCTGAATTTATCGCACATACCAGAACAAAATAAATTTCCCTTTAGGTGCCATTGTGACGTGTAGTCACCGTCCAATTCACTAGCATCATACTGAAATGTTTATTTATGACGCACGTACGTGTATGGCTCGCGCGGTGAAGAGGGAGGGAAGATAAAGAAGCGTGGTCTGCCTGCTGAGTTGCACCTCCACTCGCGCGCCTGCTGAGTTGCATCTCTACTCGCGTGCCTCGCTAGCAACATTTAACCACACGGAACTTGCCAGATATTTTACGGTGGGATTATTAAAGGCTACGTAGCGATGAGCAACTGTTTTTAAAGCTTAATACTGTTCTTAAATAAAACGTAATGGATTTAAATGAGGCAGACACAATTTTCTTATGATTTTTCACCAAAAAATAATTTAATTAAAATTAACTTTTTGTCGTTGGCTTAAGCATTTTCTTGTCTGTAAGTTATTGCATACATTTTTTTAAATATAATAATTTGGCTGTTATTATTAATATATTAATTATTTAGCTAGAACTTTGACATAATGTTTATGATAAACTTCCATTTGAAGTTTTTGTAAGCAATTAAAAAATCTGAAGTTTTTCCATTGGTGTTGAAACATCTGTACATTTTTACCCTGGTGACGGTGCTCATAACTATTTGTTTAGACCATGAATTATTTCACTTTATGTTATGTGTACAAACATTTAAGTAAAATGAAACTTGTTTTGTTATGTTTGACACGTGGTTCTTCAGTTATATGGTTTTATTTATACTACTGCACATCGACCTTATGTTGGGACTGGCAAATATTAATACCATTATACCAGAATCTGGAGAATTTTGTACCATTCTACATACATTATCGTAGCATTTTGTCACCTAACCATGCACTAACTCTACATTTTCCTGACACTTATAGTAATGAACTCATTCACTTTGCTTTGGGGAAACATGATTTGCAATAAAATACAACAAAATATATATATTTTTAAGAATTTTATTGTGACAATTTATTATTTTGTATACATTTCTTTTCAGCATCAATCTCAAGCTGTTGCCAGACATCATTTCTAACTGATAATTGTACTCAGCGATGCGGTGGTGTTCCTTGTTTCGCAGTGTAGTCATGGAGAGTCTCATTATTTCTTTTGTAGTCTTCTAGTAGCTGCTAGTAGTGTACCACACCTCTCTTCATTGCAGTCCTCTGGCAGTATGGGTGTTGCGTTTCAGCTTATTGTGCAGGCTTTTTCGGTGTAGCTAGGATGCAGGACACTATTGGGAGAGAAAAAATTTCATCACATTTACAACATTCAGTACGTTTTGTTGGGAAATAGTGTGCTGCAGAGTCAAACTTTAAGAGAAATAGTACAAAAAACACGACTTACCCTTAGAGTATCCATGTGGTAGAGTCTTTACTCCATCTTCGCACACACATTGCTTGTCGTCTAGCCAAATAAGCGCCAGTTTGTTGCTACATCGGAATACAGTTGCTTTTTTCATGATTTTATACTATGTACAGTTATTCACATAGCCTTCTCTCTGTTCAGAGCTCTGATGTAGTCCTGGAAGGAAATTTCTTTTTGACTACACATTTCTGAATTCATTTAGCATTTTTGGATACATTCTCACAGTACCTGTAGGCATACATCTTCGCTCGCAGTCCTACAAACTCGATCATAGACACACCGTTGCATTCATCTTTGAATTTGCCAATAATATTTTTTGTTTTTAGGCGAGTAGCATGGATGGTTGACAGGCTAGGATGATGTATAGAATTCATCATGGAAGTCAGGATTGGTGAACATGTCTTGATAAAAATCACCTGTTCATATCTCGCAGATGAAACTATCCGTGTCCATGTAGGCCAACTGCAAGTCATCACAGTACTTAGCCTTCATTATATCACAGTGGAAATGATACATAAGTATTTTTGACAAATCAAGCACAGCAAGTCCGGCATAGATGGGGTTATCGAACAAGACTGCTTCATGCTCAAGTTTCACAAGCGACAGGTTTTCTGAGTAAATAATTCTGTCTTTGAAAGCAGGTTTTGCAACTAGTTTCTTGAGTCGCTTTTCATTACACACAAGACTCATTCTCTGTCTGTTGCGCTTGTTTTCCATGAGCTTCCCATCTTCCATGGGTTGTTTCCTGAAAAGGGAACCGAAGTCCTACCACCTTCCTTATATCGGGTTGCTTCCTGAAAAGGGAACCTAAACCTGATCCCACCTATACCTCAAACCCTCATTCTAGCCAGGACGACTTGGTGAGTAAGCCTCTGCAGTCATGTTTGAGTTGAGGCTTAACCTTCTTAGCATGGCAACCTAACCTATGAGCTCTTCAAGCCATGATGCCTAGTACTTTGTCTCCATGCGCACTGCCAGTTATAAAGTGTTATCATGCACTTCCCAGTCTAGTAAAGTCTATTGAAAGTTATGGAATGTAGTAAACTTTCCTCGGGATCAGAGAGATCGCCATATAATTACCAGTAAGCCAGTATTTGTTGTTAGTCAAGTATCGTCGATGGCTACAGCCCCCTAATGTCAGAGGCTTTTACGTATATTAACCTCTCAGGATCAAAGAGATGATCACCACAAATTCTCGGCCATGAGCAAGCATTAATTACCGTCTGGTATTTGCACGGCCCGGAGTGCCATGTAAATTGTATTCATCAGAATATGCCCTGTGGTTATTTATGTTGTCGTCAATATGTTATATCTTTAGTTCATACCCACGTTGTTTATCTCATATTGAGAATAATGTATGTCATCAGACTGTGATTGACTCAAACCCTGATTGTAGATCTGTACCAAAGAAAGTGTTATATTCATCTTGCTGTGACAAATACTGTAACTTGTGTTCGTGAATATAAACGCCCTATGAAACTGAATTACTTTTCCTTCCTCCTTCTTTGAGATCACCATGTATACCAACCTACTAATATCCAACAAGGCGAGTGATATCTGCCTTACCCTATATTTGTATAAAGATGATGCCCTGCGCTAGCGAGTTATAAAGTTTTCCTTGTTGACTCATCCAGTAGTCACTCGCTGGACCGAGGATAGTTGCACTAAAACTACTCTAGAAGGATCACACCAATCTCTCATGCTCTCTAACCTAAAGACCTTCTAGAAATACACACTTGCAACCAAGTACACCTAGTGCAGCGGTGATCGAAACAAGCAACGTGCATCATGGTAAATCTTTGTGATACTTGTGTAGTTCAGGAGGATACATTACATCACATTCAATGATGTATCCCACAGGAGAAGTGTCCAGCACACTCATAGCCCAACCATACAAGTTATTAGCATCCAGGTACTGTAGAAAAGTTCCTGCTATGTAGGATTGTATTTCTCATCATCATACTTGTTGTTAGAAATACAGTGTAGCTTCACGCACTGGGCCACACTCCCTCGAATGCCTCTCTCAAAATACAAGTTCATGTCATAATCTGTCAGAAGTTCGAGCTTCACTGATGTTGCCTTCAGCATAGCGTCAAATGCATATCCGGGCAAACTTACAATGCATGCAGTCCAGTCCATATGTTTCTAGGCATAGGCTGCAAAAGTTCTCAAAAACATCTGCAAGTATGAGAACATCTGTTTTCAAGTAGACGTCGGAGTACTTCTTCAGAGTTTTGCAAGTGAATTTCTCCCACACAGCATGTGCATGTACGTAGTCTGGATCACTAATATACATATCTGTCAGTCGATTGTAGAACTTTCCCTTTGGCTGTAGCTCTGTCTCTTCTAATCTTCTGATACTGTCGACATAGTCGTAGGGAAACACATCTTTCATTCACAACTCACAACAGCTAACCATCTGCCTTACGGAACTGGCCATACCACTCCAATAGTAGCTAGTCTGCAGCAACCAAAGAGTCTTCTTTTCACCTAAGTGTCCTGTGAACTTGTGAACGTGAGTGTTAAGATCCTGCACCCATGCCTTTGGCACACATATACGCTAACCTCCAGTTTCTGGTCTGGCCTTCTGGAATAATATGTCCCCTTTCAAACAGTATCATTCAGAAATTTTACTTATGGTAGCACCTGTCAGGACACAATTCTGATTCTCTAATGTACTAATGATGTCACCCCAAACACTATCTGCCCATTGGGTTATTGAAATACTACCAAATTTGTTGATTAAGTTCATATCCCTTTCTATAACAATTTTGGCCATCACTGGACCTGCCCTAGGTTTATCCTCTAGAATGACGCTACCGGCTTCTACTATTACCCTACTCAGTAGGTCGGCATCATGGTTGCCACGCCCAGATACGTATTAGTTCTCCAGTTCAGACTCTAGCAGTGCTAGGCACAATTAGTAAGTCTGCTACCCATCAACTGACATGACTGCAAGAAAGCCAGACTACGATGGTCGGACAAAACTATGACATTATGCCCCAACAAAAATGTTACGAAACTTACTTAATCCCCAGACTACAGCCAAGCACTCACGTTCTGTCACCGTGTACAATCTTTCAGCACCAGTCAATGAATGACTTGCAAAAGCCACAAGCTTTCCTTCTCCTCCATCTTGCTGGAACAGCTTGACGCCCAGGCCATAGCCTGACGCATCTGCACTAAGATAAAAACTTACTACCAAAATCTGAGTGGAACACAATACAATTATTAACAAATAAACTCTTAGCCGCAACGAAACTATCCTGGCATTTTGGCGTTCATTCCCATGATTCCAGAGGAACCACTAGATTTGGTGGCAGTAGACGGACCCTTGCCTAGATTGAGAGGAGGAGCAAGGTGTTTGTTGGTAGTCCTTGATGTGTTCACCGAATCCATCAGGTGTTATCCGTTGAAGAGAGCTACTGCTTCTGCATGTGCGAGTAGACTTTTGGAAGAACATTTTCCGCGGCACAGTAGGCCTAAGCGGGTCCTCAGTGATCATGGCGGCCAGTTCATTGCTGACATTTGGAAATGGGAGTTGTGGGCAAATGTTGATATAGTTTACTCTTCCATCCGTCACCCTCAAAGAAACCCGGTGGAAATATGCATGCAAGAAATAGGGCGGCTGCTTAGGACTTACCGCCACGATAGGTATAGTGGTTGGGCGGAAGCTGTACCTCTTCTGAATGATGTCCTTAATCTGCATGTGCATTGTAGCAATGGCTTCTCCCCTTCGGAATTGGTGGATGGAAAATTTGTGCGAGACCCATTAGTTGACAATGTGACCTTTCCCCCAAGGCTATAATTGCAGAGACAAAGAAGTTGGTCAAGGTGAGAAAAAAACTGAAGGCTGAAGCAGAGAGGAAGAGTAAGAAACAGGGAGCGGTGCGGAACATTTACCCCATAGGAGATAAGGTGCTACTACGTGTTGCAGAGCATAGCCAATTTGTAAGTGGTGAAACAAAAAGGTTGAATTAGTTTTTTGATGGACCATATATTATTTTGAGATCTGTAAGTCCGATTGTTTCGGAACTAGGACACCTGGCAGGTATAGGTGGAGTGAAGGGAGTCTATAATTCTTTGATGTTAAAGCAGTTTAGATGCCTGTAGCTGGGGGTAATTTTATTTTGTTTGGATATACTGTATGTTCTAGACAAGTAATATGGAAATTGCAATTTTTGTTTGGCCTAAGATGCTCTGTAACATGCATGGGGCATGCAGACACTGTCTTTTTTATTGTATATGTCCATTCATTTTTGTTTGTGTGTTTTGTCATTCTGGCATACAATGAGGGTATCAGCCGTAAGCGTGGGCTAGATACATTGTATAACGTAAAGTTTCTTAGTATTTTCTTTGTATTAGTTTGTAGGCAGAGCCTTGGAACGGTTAAGCTCCTCAGGCTATCACAGATGGACCGGTCGATCAGAGACGAGATGAAAGAGTCACATACCTATTACATACATCACCATTTGCATTTCTATGTACATGTGCATGCACACGCACACACACATGCGCACACACACACTTTTTAGAAAAATTTTCTAAGCTCCATTTTAGTACATTTTTCTGGGGGTTATAAGGTACTTTGTCAACTCTCTCTATTCCAAATTAATCTTTTTGCGATTTTTCACTTTGTAATGGTTTTTTATACCGTAGTAAATAGTCAATGATCTGATTAATATTGGTGATTTTATATGCCATCAGGCATATGTATAGTTCATTTAGATCCCCGAGATGTTTAACCAAGTGTGCAGTGATTGCAGTTGACAATAATATTGCAGTTGACAATAATATGTCACATGGTCGTCCGGTTGAGTAAAGGTGAACCCGGCCTACTGACTCAATGTGGATATTCTAATTTATGTTATATTTTCAATCCATAATTACTTAGATGATACTTACCCGTATACATGAACTTTGGTGCTGCACAATCATTTTAAGATCATGTCAATAGAACAGCAAACAAGGACTTTTATATTTTTATTTCTGTTAGTTTAAGACTATAGCTAAATTATCTATCGGTGGGCCAAATCAAATGGTATATGCTGTTTGTATCACTTTACTTTATGTGTATTTACAATAGGAACGTGTCCAGATGCATTTTGTGTGATTTAAAGGATCTTGGTGTTTTTAATTTGTAATTTGTCATAAGCACACTTTATATGTAAATTTACAATTTTGTTTCTCATCTGTTTTTGTTAGAAATTAAGAGTTTATATGAAGGGAGACATATTTTAATAAAATAATTGATGTTTAATTGTTGAGTAATTATGGTGATAATCTTGCCTGTGTTGAATATAATTTTAAATGGCATTTGAACGGGATATCAAATTTAGTTAAGTCTGCATATATTTTAATAATAATTTTGACCACGCGGTACATCACCATTTTTGGTGACGAGACTTCCGGTCCATGGGCGTGGTGGCGCTGGGGGGCCAGGAGAGGTTTTCTTTTTGGGAGAAGCAGCGGAAGAGGGTGGATGTGTCTCAGAGCAGCGGGACTGGCATGATGGCCACGTGGTCAAGTGTGAGGTTAAGAATAATGTGTAAACACAATGTTGGTGTATAATGGAAGCTACAGTGTATCCAACTATTGATTTGCTTGTTTAATGTAGTTGCGTAGTAATCTGTTTTGAGACGAAGGCCCACCGATTTCGATAGTTTGTAATGATGTAAACTGTTTGTATTACTGCAAGAAATATATAAGTATCCCAGGACACTTATCGACTTATTGATCTTTCCAATCGACGCCCATTTTTGAACCCACCCTGTTAAGAGAGAAAAGTCAATTGTGCTCTCCGCTGGCATATTAATAGTGACATCACTTATATCTATGGCAGGCAACATAGTGTCAAATCCAGTACGGCCACAGCAAGTTTTATGTTCGTGGCGAACATGTAAGCACTGCATTGTGTGTTTAGGAGTTATGAAGTTTTAAAGATTTTCTTGAAACCACAAGTTAAGACATTTTGCGTATTCAGCAATTTTTGTGTCATATGCAATTAAAATTACTTAAACCTTTAATTTTCTATTAGTTTAGAAAAGTGTGCTTGTAATTTTGGTACAATAAAAAAATCTGAATGAATTTCCACAGAAAAATTGGGCACATTTATTAAAATACTTCTTTACATGCTATTGAAGAATTTAAAACTTTACTGCCGAATGAGCTAACAGAGCCTGCTTTCTTTTCTGCGTGTTGTTCACCTTTTGCTCAACACATGGAATTACAAGTCCAATTTCGTGGGCGTGCAGTGTTTGGATAATTTTCAACTGTTAGCAGCCCTGTCACCTTACAAACATTACTTGATCTGTGTTTTTAAACAATGTGCCTAACTTTTCTGTGGAAATTTTTTTTAATTTTTTTAATTCAACCAAAATTACAAACACATGTTTCTAAACAAATAGAAAATTCAATGTCAATGTAATTCAACAGCATAGGACAAACTTTTTGTATATAACAAAATGTATTGATTTTGTGGTTGCAAGAAAATCTTTGAAACTGACTGCTATCTTACAGAACTCACCTACTTATCACCAGAGGAAGCCGACTTTGTCCAGCAAAATGTTGCAAATCGCGCATCCACACATAATGTGTCGTCCATTTATGTTTGTTAAGTATCAAGCTCCATGGTACTCTGCAAGTATTTGTGTATCTTATATTTTAATGAAAAATTTATCTCCAACCCAAAATAAACCAAAATTATGGTTTAACACCATACGTTCAAGAGAGAACTACATATGTTTCTGAAGTTTAAAATTTTCAAAAGTCAAATATTTTTGGTGTTTTCTTAGGAAGGGTAGAAGAAAAAATCACTCAATTTCAAGGAAATAAAATAACACGAGGCAACACACATTTGTATAGTATGTGATACGGAAAGACCCAAAAACACACATAGTAAATCATATCTCTTTGTTAACAACAATAACAGCAAGAACACTGTACAATGAGGTAGGTCCCTTCGAGGAAACATTGAAAAATTACCAAAATACTCCGTGGAAAATTACAATTTTAAGAACAGAAACACGTAGGGTGAAATTGTGAGGAGCAGACTTGCTGCAAGTTTCATGACTAACTATGTGAAATAGATTTTTGTTACCTGTCTGCTGCAGCTCCACCACCCTTTAACCCCTCCTCTGTAGGTTTACTGCTGTCATGCAACACAATATTTAAAATTTCCAACAATTTTTTGTGGAACATTTATTGACATTTTATACTATTTTTGGACTGATTCATTTCTGACATGAATTTACAACATGTTTTGAGAGGACTGTCTTCTGAATAAAATGTTACCAGATAAGTCCTATATTTACAGTCTCCTTGTTCCCAATTATATTAAAAACATAGTGACATAAGTTTTACCTAGAGGATTGGATCCTAATTTAATTGCCCCAGATATAATAATTAATTAACCGAAATTATATAAGCAAGTGATTATAAAAACAAACTATTAAGGAGTCAAATTCTAGCATAACTTAGGTGTTACAAGGCAATGAGATAACAAGCACAGTGCACCATGAGCACCTAGATTCTTATTTTATACTTGCACAACTTGGTGAATGTACAAACTCTAGGTACCCACTCTACACAACATGGTGGCAGACCTTAAAGAACTAACATGGAAATAAAGTTTTGTAGCTCTAACAGAATGTATCACTGAGCAGCATAGTAAGTCTGATGCAAGACATGCACATATTATTAATATATTTTCTCCACACCATCTCTCTCATTTTTGCTGATTTTGTGCAAGACTTGGACTATGCATTTTCAATTTAAATTTAATGAAAATTGTACATAGCTTATTAAAGTAAATACTGGAAATTCGCAGTAACATTACATCAATAATTTGAGGACAAAATACGAATAGCATAACTTTTAGAAATGTAATATTCCTATTAGCACATTTTAATTAGTTAAATGTTCAAGTGACCCAATTTATTACATACATCAACTAAACAATGCATAAGAGCAATAATCAGAAAGATTATGGTATTGTGCAGAGTACAAATGAGAAGAATCTAGTAAATGACCAGAAAAAAATTGAAATTAAGGTTACATGACTAAATGTGAAGTGTAGAAATTTTGGTGAGCACTTAACAGCAAGATATTTAGCACTGGTAAGGTGCAACATGTATTTAGAAGTGATGGGATGTGAAAGGGATGACAATAAATCCCCAAAAAAACTGAACTAATTGTTGGACATAATTTCCACATAAATAAAGGGATGATCAAAAATATTGGGAATATGAGGTTGGATATGAAGATACTGAAAAAATAATATGATGCCTCAAATCATGTTAAGAAAATGATAAGAGTAAAATGCTTTGAGAAGAGTACAAAGTGCAAGTAATAATACAGGACTGGTAAAATAATGCCACGTTAAAGCCATACCAAAAGAAAACAATGGTTCCACCAAACTTTACCTAACTGACCAAGTAGGAAGAGATAGATGTTGATACAATGTGTTGCAAAAACATTACTGCAAAACTTTAAAGTTAAAAAAAACGTGAAAACAATTTCTTACTTGTCAGCTACAAGTCGAGCTTTCAACAACGCAGCTGTGTAACAAATTGTTGCAGACTTCGGCAAGCTGATGTCGTCATACTTTGCGAGTACTGCTTGAACATCAGCATATGCCTGCATCTCCAGTAGAGCCTCAATAAGGTTTTCGTGAATGTTGAGGACACTCATGATTGGCGGCACCTCTTTTGTTAGCTAAAAACAGTACACAAATTAATCAGATTGTGATAGAAGGACCAGAATCTGTATGAACCTAACATTAAACCATATTTAATGTAAAAACTAACAACGTTTACAAGTAGAGTACATAACTCATGAAAACTGTGTTGAATTACAACAAATGCATCCAACAAGAAAATATGTATAAAAATTAGTTGCAGAGATGGAAAGGTGGCTAGGCAAGTTTTAACCCATAACGTCAAGACAACAACTCTCGATTATCTGTGTGCGGATTATCCGCGCAAAATATTTCACTGTAAATTAGTTGTAAAAAAGTTGAAAAAATTAAAAAAAAAAAAAAAGTTTATTTATAAATACAATACACGCTGCGTTTACTCACATTATGTTAACAACCGTGCTATGTCTGCTTGAAGAACATTTACGTATTTTCCAGCAGGCAAACCAGCTCCACACATGAATTATCGAGTGTGTCCCACGTGTTGCGCAAGAATGGGTTAATATTGAAATAGTCAAATTCCTTGTAGTTCTGCAACCATTAATACAGATAGTTGCATAAATCCAAAAAAAATTGCTCTACGAGCTCTAGAATAATCCAAAATGATTTAGTCAAGTTTTATATGAAAGAGGAATGTGTGTAGTTTATTATAGTGCAAAATAAACTTCTGCAACATAGTTATTTTATGTATAAATAAATTGATATTAATAAACAATGAAATGACCTAAGAATCAGTGGATTTCCAGCCTAGATGCGTAACAAATACATTACATTAAAAAAGCACTTCAAATATTTTTTAAATCTACTGTCAATAATTTACACAATACTCACGTTAAAAATACATTAAAATTAAAATGATTAAAATCAATTACACTACAAATTATGGCTTCAAATTAAGTTATTTTGATTTCAACCCTGAAATCTGTGTCGGACACAAAAGTTTTTTACATACAAATTAAGATATAGCAACCTTATTTATCATAAATTAGTAAAATTGACAACAGTGATCCAAATAAGCCTATAAATATGGAAAAAATGAAATTTTCATCATCTTTATTGGAAGGTGCAGCAGTCCCAGTTGAGTGGCAGAAGTTGGAACTACTTGAAGAACCTCAAATATGAATGAATAGGAGAGCAGATGATGGCTTGTTGTGTGGCGAAGAGGACAGTAATGATGGTGAGGGGGAGGGGGGAGGGGACACCTGTGTATCACAACAACAGTTTGGCGAAGAGGTTGGAATGTCGTAAAGGGAGGGGGATGGGATGATTGTGACATACGTGTCTCACAACACCCTGCGAAGCGAGCATCTTCTACTCTACCCCACCAGCCATACGCCAGTGCTTGGTTTGTTTACGACTGAGCAGCACACCAATACAGTACATTGTTAACTGCCAAGATCAAATCTCGTATACTGGTACCCGCACTGTAGAGTGGATCATGATCGTGTTACATCAGGCTCTAGTAGAGGCTTACGAAGTTCTGTGCCTTTCATGGTGGTAGGCATTATCTAACGATGAAGCCGAATGACTCGTGGTAGAGAGTATTTTTTTTTTTTGCATATTTATTATGTTATAAAATGTTGTGATATTCCAGCCTGGTTCTGTACACACTTTTTAGTGCCCCATGCACAGCAAATCAGAGGAAAGAAATGCTTTCTTTGAACTGGACTCGTTTTATTTCTCCGGTAATATTGCTAACAAATTGTAGCTGCGGCAAAATGTTAAAAAAATTGTGAGTTCACGACATTTGGGATAAATAATTACTAATGCTTACACCAAATAATGTCTTACATTTTTTTCCTCTGCTACAGAACAAGATGCCCCATGTAATATTTGTAGAAACATGCTAATGGTAATGTCTGACAATAAATTCACGTAAAATTACCTTTCACTTGAAGAATTTCAACAGAGTGACGCGTCATCCACGATACTAGACATTAGCAACATGTTTCTGTCACAAAATATTCCTAACAGAGCGATTAAATATCGCCGGCCGCTGGCGTCACTTTTACTTAAGCTGCCATCTTAATGAATTAAAGAGACAATTTCAACAAAACACAGACAGTGTAGCTTATACTTACTCAGTTACACGTTTCATAATCAATTTACCTTTGCACTTTTCATTCTTAAACAGTAAGGATTGAGTAAACTGTCTTCCAAAGGTTAAAATAAAATACAGACACATTTTTTTTAATTGGATTGCCATTTCAACAAATTTCTTAAGTTGTTCTGTTAACAACTGTGATAAATGTAGGTCTATAAACACACATCCAAAATTCTACACACAATCAATCAATTTAGGTTGTGGCCCAGCCTCTGTTATTTCAGAACATGTGAAAAAATAACAAAAGTAATTTCTGACAAAGTTAACCTATTTTGGCCTAAATTTATGTAAGCTGTACAACTTGTAAGTAATTGTGTACGTATCTTTTTGGGGTGGTTATATTCGTCATGTCCTGTAAAATACAGGAAAATTATTAAGAAAACATTGGTGCTGCAATGACTGAAGTTTCACATTTCTGTGATTTACAGAGATTCTGATAAACTCTACAAGTTGTAACTTATTATATACTTATATTCGTTTCATAGGGCTGAAATAATTGCAAGTATAAGATAATCAATAAAAGAAAGCATAATGGGAAAAACTACAGACCCCCACACTGAGTGATATACAAAGCAATATTGTAAGTTTTGTACAAATTGTAAGTGCATACAAATTGTGCAGTTTGTAAAATAATTGTGTGTTTATTCTTTAGGACTTGAAGTACCCATAAATAAGAGAAAATATGTAAATAAAGGAACTAGTAGTGGTAGCACTACATATACCACAATTTTTCATAAGTTTTGTACAAGGTCTACATTTATGTAAGCTGTACAATTTGAGAATGTATTTACTTATATATTTAGTTAGCAGTTTAGTACTAGAAACATTTCAATAAAAATTGGAAACAAATAAAAATTATTAGTGTCAAGAACAACTTACATTTTCACTTTGAATAATCTAAACCATTTCTGCAAATTCTGTACTGTACAAAGTAAAAAAAATTGTGTTTTTATATATGTTTAATGTTCTTACGTGTTCAAGATTAAAACAAGTATTCCAAAAGTATGTAAAGATTTTGTTATTAAAATTTAATTTTATGTGCTACAAACAGCTGTGTAGGATAAATTTTTTTCGATACTTTATGTAAATTGATACATTTTATAAAATTATATTATATTATTTAAACACTAAAAAATTACTTAAATTGTATATTAATAAAAAGTAAAAATTCTGATGTTTATTTTGGTATACTGGTTAGCCATATACGTAGCATTTAAATTATGATTACAAAAAATATTTAAAAAGCCTCAAAAAAGCCTAACCCCAATGTTTTAATATGTTTCCTTGCAATTATATTCAAGGGCATCATTTGGGGCTACAGGGGGGGGGGGGCAAATGCCCCCTCCCCTGGATTTAGAATTTTATGTGTATAAATATATTTTTTGTATTTTTAAAGGTAAATAATGCTAATTTAAGGACACAAAACTGAAGTTGTATTATTAAAGTATCTAATTTATACATGCTTAATTAATAAAAAAGATACAACAAGGTCACTGTCGCCAGACAATAAAATCTTGCCCCCCCCCCCTAGAAAAACCTGAAATGACGCCCCTGATTATATTACCAACACTGGTGAAACTGTAATTTATTTACATAAATAGTAATATCACCACATAAAAGGTCAAAGCTCATATACCGACCACTAAGACTTTTGCAGGAAGAAAACAAGATAGGATTTCAGAAGTACCTATGGACAACCAGCATCCTTAGCATAATCCTACAAGTAACTGTACTTGAATGAGCACAGCAAGGCAACGCGACTTACGTCTAGGCACTTGCACGATGAAGCTGGCTTCGGCTGTGTCCATAACCTTGATTCGGGTATGCCCGCTCTCATTGCTAATTTCGTAACACCTTGACTATCGTATCATGTTTATTCAAATAGGGAATTTCTTCTATAAGCAAATTTATTTCTGAAGCAAGCACTATTCTAATCTGCCAGATTTTTGTGTAGTCCTACGTTTTTTCTGTTCGCATGAATGTGTGTGCACGTAAACAACTTAATTGCAGAATTGATGCAGCTGCTTACAGAAGCATGAACACAATATGTACACTCATTGGAACACAGGTCGCATGCACAATGCAAGTGTTCGGTCTGCCTTATTACCTCAATCTCATTACTACTTGAGTCGACTGACCATGCCAAACACTTCTCTCGAACACAATCTCTTTGATCAAAAGTTTTAGTGACTTCTTATGTCGGTGATGAACGACAGGAATTTTGATCATTTGTCTGTCGTAAAGTTTGTTGCTAACAAAGCACATTAAAGGGCAATGGTGCTTGACCATCATAAATTTTCAATATTTTCTTTGCTGCAAAGTTTTCAACAGAAGCATTGTCTTTTTATTGTTGCGACATTCTCTACTACACCTTTTAACATGATTAGGCAGTCCAGCAAATCTCTGATAATATGGAAATAATTTACTATGTAAATATGTAAAAAAAAAAAAAGAGTTGTAGACTATTATTTAGAGCATGAAAGGTCAGTGTATCAATACGCTATCTGGAAGACGGTCACGCACCATGGAGCGGTTCGCCGTAATGTTTTACAATTATTTATATATTTATATATTTGAAGGGAGATGGTGTTTATTTTGCAGACTTTTATTTGTTTTCTGTTTCGCTATCACGAAAATATATATCATCATTCATAGTTTTTGCGCAAGGTTATTTCACAGTCAACATTTTCTAGTTACGGTTGTATGTATGTAACCAAAACCACCAAACTGTACTTCACAAACTAATTCCCACAAAAATCTATGTCATCGGCTAGGTCAACACACATAAAACACATCGCGTTAATCTTTTGTTTTTATAAAACTTTGCTAGTATTGAAAGAAAATATAAAAAATACAAAAAAAAAATTATTAACATGCATATTTTACATACGTGTTGATCCAGCCCTCAACATTGCATTTTAAGAGAATTATTTCATTAAGTTGAATTTTTTGGTTTTGATTATATGCATAAAACAATAAATGGAAATGTTAACAATGAAATGCAATTACGCGAAAACTATGAAAGCTAAAACATGTTCAAGATAGGTAGACATAGTCACTACATTTGCCAACAAAATAAACTTTATCAAGTAAAAATAAATAAAATATTTTGGGTGACCACTCCCTTAATGTATTAAATGCAAGGTCCCCATTTAGAACACCACATATGTGTTCTGAGTGCATGTTCGTGTTCAGTCCAGCATGTAGACAGTAGCGATAAGCCCATCGTTTTATGGATCCTGTGCATTTATTTTCAAATACTTAAAAAATTTTCAGTATCTGTATCACTTTTCATGAAATAATTCAATCTCTTTCCTCTAAAATTTGCAGCAGTTTAGAGAGCCCTTACTTATGATAATCTGAGACAAGTAGTGTAGTAAATTCAGAGGTGTAACGATTAAAGACCGTGAGTAATTTTTAAAATATTGAAGATTAATTGTAGCCCTTAAGCATTTCTTTCTAGGTTTTAAATTGTATATTTTTTAAGTGTCTAACAGGTATCTTCTAACAAACAAACTGTACATTTTGCTGCTGCCTCTTATTTTAGGATGCTGTTAATGTTTCTAGGGATAAGCCAACTAACTATCCTTTTGAGTAGGGGGCGAAGGAAAATTATTTGATAGTTACGAGGGGGAATAGGAGCATTTTTAGATTTAAATGAAGGGAAACCGACAAATAAAATTGATACATGTGGACAGTTCTTCAAAAAAATTGTTTTCAAGGTGCAGAGTGGTGCTATTTGAGCATTTTCAGTACTTAAAAATGCTAAATATATGTTTAGTTTTTTAACAGTGATATTTAGTTAGGGGGGGGGGGGCAAAATACATGTATCGTCCCCTTACGCAATTAATGAGGGGGGAATCACCTCCCCTTGTTAGCACGTACCAGAATGTTTCCCTCTGCATCAGTTGCAAGTGAATGACATTCTAGACACACAGTCTGATTTACAAGTGAATTTTGAACGTAAGACAACAAACTCGCATATCTGCTCTTTCTCAGTCTTCAGATTCCATTAGTAAAACTCTTCCTCACAAAGACCTAGGTTACATTTGTAATAACACAGCCACAGGACACAAACAACACAGCCAAACCCAAACACAGAATTGTATTGTACTGTATTCAATAGCTATAATATCCGCTTTCATAATTTAATAAAATCAAAATGTTTATTGCTGCCCTTCATGCGTGAACTATAATTCTACACAACTTAAAAAAATATGTAATTCAACTGGCTACTTGTTAATTGGCTGCGCACAGAACAAGGCACATAGAGCTCAGAAAATATTAAAATTCATTAACTAATTGTGGGCCGATTGTTTGCTAGCGGCAGCTGTCAACTAACACACTTTCAACTTCATTCGTCTGTGCTTTGTGTATGCTGTTGCCAATGTAGCCCAGCCACAGGCTTGATACACTTTAGGGTTTCCCTTCGTATCACTACATTGTGTTGTAGTACGTAGACTTAGTGTTCCGTTATATTTTTGAAGATCTAATTTCGTTACAAAGAGGTCACTGTATACAATTTGCTTCTACTTGAGAACATCCCGGGCTTGAGCATGTTTTTGTAGAGCAAATTTTGTGTTAAAAAATCACACCCAAAACAATTGAACAACACATCACTATTTTTACTTTTTTTATGTAAGTTAATATTTATCCACTTACTGTAAACATTATTAATACACTTTGACTTAACTCATAATATATAATAAACATAATTGTGATAAACAAGACACAAAATTTCTTCTACATGTAAGACCTTACAGTGTCACGGAGCCATCACCTTCACACTGTCCAGTGTTAAAATTTCGCCTTTCACGC
This sequence comes from Medauroidea extradentata, assembly GCA_003012365.1. Classification (NCBI taxonomy): domain Eukaryota; kingdom Metazoa; phylum Arthropoda; class Insecta; order Phasmatodea; family Phasmatidae; genus Medauroidea; species Medauroidea extradentata. The sequence goes on from PNEQ01119531.1 coordinate 49,214, forward strand.
AGGTGCGGCAAGGGGTTGTGTTACGTATATGCTATAAACTGAGCACTCAGCAGAACTTGTAATTAATTTTAAATATGTTATATTGGGCCAATCTGTGTTAACTTCTGAGTGTGTTGAAACTTTTACACTGGTTTTTAGTTTCATGGAAGTTTTCATAACAAAAATAGTAAAGATAACTGCAAAACGGCAGAAAGAAAAATTTATGCAGTGCTCACTTTTTTTAATGACCTATATCACAATGTACAGGTTTGGCAAATTGTGAGCGTCAGACCAACCGGCGTGAAAAGAGTAGGGTAGTGCTAGGGTTACCAGACGTCTGGAAATTCCCGGACATGTCCTAAAATTTAAACCTTTGTCCAGTGTCCTGGAGGAATTTCCGAATAATTGTAAATGTCCTACATTTCCTATATTTTGCTTTCAAAAGCTCAATATTAGCCCCCAAACATGGCCACCGCGCAGCTACTAACAACATTATAGTCAGTGTTCTAAGTACAATATTGATTGTCTGTCTCGCTGACAGTGTTGTCAATTTCAGTATCGCGTATCATTGTGTCTATGGTTGGGTTCAGATATCTGTGGCAAGAGTGATATTGCACATTTGTTTACATATTTAATTTATATATTTTTGGGTGTACGGGCTTAGTTTTGAAACTCAAAATTGAAGTGACACGTGTAATGTTATGAAGATAGGCCTCACCTAACACATTTTGCAATATGCCTAACAGAAAATGCAAGTTCAGTGATGTTTTAGCAAAAAGATATTCTATGTTTAAGGCACAAAGGAAGTAACATGAAGCACAATGCATTATTTGCTCTCCCTCAACATATGTCTCTATTGCAAATAAAGGTAAGCTTCCAAATTTTTTTCTTATCGTTTTGTAGATCCAGCAATGACCTGAATAGGCCTATTAACTTATGTTTAGCACTGTCATATGAGGTGACCAGACTTGGTTGTTTGTTGTAGGTGCGCAAGATTTCGAAGTTCATCTAACTTCACAAAAACACCACAATGTGCACAAAATTATTATGGTGCTAGAGCTACAAACATAAAGGCATTTTTTGATCAGCCATCAACAACTTCATCTCGTGTTGCTGCTGTAGAAGCAACACTTGCATTCCACACAGTTAATCACCATGCATCATTTAAATCCTAAATTGGATTCAACGGTTTATTGTGATTCAGATTTTACGAAGAAAGTGTCGTGTGCAAGGACAAAGACAAAGGTGATCATAAACAAAGTTTTAGGGCCACATGCCATTGATGTCACAATTGAGTGTCTGAATGGTATTTCTTGTTTTGGCATTTATACTGATGGTAGCAACAAAGGATCTCAAAAATTTTCCCCACTTTCATCCAATACCTTGACTATAAAGCTGGAAGTATTCAAACAAAGGTAGTTAAGGTTAAAACAACCCCTAATGAAACTGCTGAAACAATATCGTCATACATAAGGGAAACACTGGATAGTCTTGGAATCACAAAAAATTGTATTTCATTTCCTGCAGATAAAACAAACACTAATTTTGGTGGAGTAAAGCGAGCTCAGGGTAGCAATGTTTTCTGCAAAATAAAATCATCTGTAAATTATAATATTGTTGGTGTAGGTTGTCCAGCTCATATTTTACAAAATGCAATTCATCATGGTTCAGACATTTTAAGTGTTGATTTGGAATGTATTGTCCTCCAGCTGTATAACTACTACTCTATTTATACAGTTAGAACAGAAGAACTCAAAGAGTATTGTGATTTTGTAGACATAACCTATAAGCAACTACTTTGCCACAGTAAAACCAAATGGCTTTCTCTCTGCCCTGCTATTGAAAGAACAATTGACATGTATGATGCTTTGAAAGCTTATTTTTTATCTTTGTCTAATCCCCATTAAATTTTGAAAACAGATTGAGTAAGGCATATTTGTATCAGATCCATTCTCTAATGTCTGTTTTTTCAAGAAAACAAACATCTTGAATGTGAAAAAACATCCATTATGGAAATGACTTGCATTTTAGATAATGTGTGTTCCCCTAAAAAGAACAGATCAGAAATGTTGTACCAATGCAAGACAAGGGGTTTTTATTTTACGGGAGAATTTGTATTTTATGTAACCTTACTTTTATAATATAATATTTAGAATGGTAACATTTATTTCAGTGGTCTCGGTTCCAGAAGGGGAGAGTAGAAACACAGTTCTTTGTTTCTCGTATGTTCTAGATAGGATGTAATGTTTATCGTTATGGCCAGGTGGCAGTAGCTTTGTTTTCTTTTTGTGTTCTAGTTTTTTCCACGGGAGTTTTGGCGCAGTTTGTTGTTTTGATGCGTAGTTTATGATTGTGCCCTAGAGGGTTCTAGATAATGGAACGAATGACAGAGGTCACGCCACCGAGAACCAAGCAATGAGAGCACAGCGTGTGGCGCCCCTTTGCCCTTCGTTCTGGAATGTTTTGCCTCTGCCATGTTTCAGAATAAGTCGTGACGCAATCCAGAGCGGACATGCGCTGGGCTACGGCCCAAGAATACTTTATGAAGTGAAGTTCGGGAGTGGAAACTTAACATGCATGGGTAGCACCGCAGTCTCAATTCTTTAACCTTTCTTTCGGACAAGCTTTAACTCTACAAAATTCGTTTCCGCCCGTGCATGTAGGCCGCTAGGTGCAAAGAGCCAGGATGGCTACTCATTCTTCTTTGCCGCGTGTGTATATTTCACCATGTGCTAAATTTTCTGACTTTGTTTAGCTTAATTATCTGATATAGTCTCGCTGCATTTCTACTTGGAGTTTTCTGTGAACCAGATCCACCATGTTAAGACAGTGTATTTTATGCCGATGTAAATTGAAAATATCTAATAAACCAACCGCCTTCGATCATAGTGGAGTACGTCATTTCATGACTAATTTCTCTAAATTTGCTAATTTTTAAAAAACAATTCTAAATTTGGTCGACAAGGCGACATAACCTACAAATGTACTGCCAGTAAATTCTGGAGTACTTGACTACAGATGAAGAGAAATGTTCCAGTTTTCATCCCTGCCTTTTTGGCTGGGTAATCGTCGAGCTAGTGCACTGGTCTAGGTGGACTGGTGTGCTACAATTTCTTTTATTTCTTTTAAGACAAATCAAATATTGACTAGTGCTAGGGAGGAAGGATTTGACTTAAGACATGAATAATTTTGTTAAAGAAGCTCTTTCACTGTATGATGTGTGTTTGGAATACATAGAGAAAAGGTGTGTGCAAATCTAAGATTTCAAATGTTTTAACTGGATGAATCTAAATGATAAAGTGTGCATTAATGCTGTGCATCAAATTATTGAGTTTCTGACTGAAAAGGCATTATGATTAATGATAGTAAGTGTTGTGACCAATTATGTAATCTCAACTCCTTTTTGGAAAAAAATTCAGCTGCCATTAAAAACATAACATGTAATGTATTGTAATGTAATGTGTTTTAGTGAAAGCAAGCATTCTTAGTATCATTCTGAATTGCTTAAGATGGTGGAATATTTTATGCTATTCCTGCACTCAATGCCAACGTCGAAAGCATTTTTTCACTTATTTCCGCAAGATGGAGAAATGAAAGAAACAGGTTATTCATTGACTCTGTGAAAGGAATAGTTTCAGTTAAATACAATTTTAAACATTTACAGGATGGCCACCAAATCTGAATGTTAAAATTCATGAATTTTTCCTGGTTTTCAAGGTCCAAAATTTAGTTTTTCAAGGAATCATCTAAATAACTAAACTGTAGGACTACACACATTTAAATACTATTGTGGGATTGAATGACTTACTGTAGACACTCCCCAAAATACCACTACGTAACTACATACCTACACACACATTTAAGTTACATATAAGACCACAATACTAAGAAAACTTACATTTCACTACAAACCAAAGAGGCTAATTTAACCGTTGGAAACCACTAGAACATTCTATGGTTTTTGTATGGGGTAAATATCAAGTTTAGCTACTCATTGTGTACCGGCCAAACTATTGATTTTAGACATATACTTTACTGATGAAAAATGTTTCTAGTGACATTCTAAATAGTCCTACGTAAAAAGTATTTTGTTAGGTTAGGTTTTTTAGGTTATGTTGTTAGGTTAGGTTTTTTAGGTTAGTTTACATTAGTTTAAGTAGGTTTAGGTTTGTTTTTAAGTTAGATTAGGTTAAACCATAGCTAACCTTACATTAGGTTAGGTAAAGTCAGGTTATGTAACATAACTTAACCTAACTTAACCTAACATAAACTAACTTAATCTAACTTAAGGCTCTGGCACAATGGGGAACATGCGCAATTTTTTTTAATGTTTTAATTTGATTCCGCAGGCATTTTTAAGCAATAATAACATTTTACTTTTAATTTCTATGTGTTGATTCAAGTGCAATCGGCGAAAAACGTAACATAATTTCAAAAGCCCGCCGAAACGCTTGACTTCAGCATGGCGCCCGCTGTGACGTCATCCGGCGAAACTCCAGCCCGTTTGTTGCCTACCGCCCATAGCAATCGTGCGCACATCGCGAAAAGTATCAGAGAAAGTTAAAGTATTCTCGACTTGGCGCAAAACGAAAGATGTTCACATCTTATATAGCACGTAAGTGTTCTGATACGTACTTAAAAATAATCGGGAAGTTATTTGTTCCTGAACGAAAACGTGAAACATTATGCAAAGCAGTGGATATAAATTATTCGGCAAAACTGCGATTCATCACCACAATAATTTATAATTTTGTCTTCAATGCTTGCACATTATATTTTCGACGTAGGTTCTATACATGATATTTCTACAAATAATTGTTTTTGTGAAATGTAATCTGATGAGTGTCCACAAACTTAAAAGCGCTATTTAAACTAGAGGCTTTACAAGTAAAACCCAAGTAGGTTACTTTTTATAAATGCCGATAGTGACTCAGAAGAAATAATAATATATATACACAAATATTAATTTAAAGGCAATCATTAAAATAATAGTCAGAGTAAATAACTCGCACACAGTATTTATGCATTACGCAAAACCTTACCTAGTTCGAGGTCCACCGGTAGATAGCAGCAGCATGGAAGAACCCAAGTAGTTCTAGAAGTCACGGTAGGTAGCAGAACACAATAAAATGTATTAATTTTGTATATAAATATCGTAAAGCCTCGCAGATATTGTTTGCAATTCAGTTCCCATCAATATATACTACAAATGCGTACAATTAGGAGATATTCCAAGTTTGAGTTGACGTTCGTAGTTAGTAAAAATATGTTTTTAAATATGTAAGTGTGATTACGACCAATCACATAGAAACGAACCATTGCACTCCTCACATTTTTATTTACGTTTATTATTTTATGTATCCTATTTCCAGATAAAGAACGTAGAGTAAGTCACAAAGTTTATAAAATAAGAATTATTTATTACGCGAGAGGCAAACAATCGAGCAGAATCGTCGAAAAAAATAAGTTGTTCAGCTTTTGGAAGCATCTTACGAAAATGATTTTCAGAGTAAAATCTAACGTGAATACGCTAGTGAATATTTTAACTATTATTAACATGTTAAGTACGGTATCGAAGAACGACTAATATTTAGTGTGAATCTCACGCCACAATCGCACTTCACTTGATATTCTCTCAGGCAAGATCTGAGAAACAATTAGGCTATAAATGCGGCCCTGAAATGGTGCAAACCATTAGCTACACGTATTTGTTTGTATTAAACGCATATTCTGTAACACAATTCACCACCACTATAAATATCCACCGTACTACACGCTTAAAGGCTTCAACACGAACGTGTTGTGGCTGCAAGTCGTTTTGTAACTCCTAAAGTAATATACCGACACCATAAACAACGTAACTAGCCATTCCTCGGTTAGGAAAACGTGACTTCCCGCCAAGCGAATTTCGCCTAGTGACGTCAAGCCAATCACAGAGCGTTCTCATCCCATTTGAAAATGTCTGAATTTCTTACATTTACGGCGACGTTTTTTTACATGTTAGATGTTGTTTTAAGTCTCGGCATTAAGTTTACATGTTATTTAGCAATAAATCTAGATGCTGGTAAGGTTTTTTAGTTAAATACCCGACACACGCATGTTCCCCATTGGTATTGCTGGTGGTAGTGCAGGTAGCTGGCGGGCTCTAATTGGCTGAACGGCTTTTCGTGATGTCACCAACTACTAGCAGTTGTGGTAGTTGGCAGTTAGGCTACAAGGCAAAGTTCCCGAACTTCAACTTCTTGGCTGCTGGACACAACTACCATCACGTGATCACGACGCAGCAACCAATCAGACAATGTTTTGACGAGCATGCGCAAATTATTGGGTAGGGTAGTTTGAAGTGTTCAGAATTTAACCTGAGTGAAATCCACCCGTGTTGGAATTTTCAACAACGAGAACTAATATTTTATTTATAAATAAAATAATGCGTAAAGAATTCACTGTGTATGTAGGTAAAATATATAAAATGTAGAAAATATGTAGGATTTTTTTTTATTCTCGCTATCTTAAAACCTTTAATAGCATTGCAGGTGTATCCTAATAAACAACAAACATATGCCACGTGATCAACAAAACCTACCCTACTCCAGGGAGTAAATTTTCGTAAGTTTCATCGCTGCTGGAAATCTATCTATGTACTAAAATAAATAACAAAGATCTTATTTTTAAAATAATTTAAATACTTGTAGGATGTTACAGGCCACTTAGTTTGTAGTCGTACATTTACCTTACAATTTTGTATGAAATGCTCCCACAAAAACTATTAAGGTTATGTTATTGTTTATATCAGGTATTGTATTTATAAACTCAATTTCTGGACCCGTAACTATAAACGGAAAGTTCCATATTTGCACAAAATTTAATCTCACAAAACTGTATGCGATATTTTTAAACTTTATAAAACTGTTTCGGCCATAAGCTGAGTTTTTATAGAGAATAACTTAGAAGTTTTATTTTATTTCTGTGCACTCCGTTTGATCCCAAAACAGAGATATGGAGCATAGCAATAATAACCTTGAATGTGTTCATTAGTGTTTTGGAGTTATATATTATTTCATATTGAAGTTAATACGCAACAACTTTACCCTAGTGGTTTTCACTATTTCTTGCCGCTGATAATATTTATGCTGCATTATGTCATTCGTTTCTCGTATTTTATGCGATGCGTGAAGAAAATCTAATACCTGTGTGTCGTTTCCCCGAGACGATTCTGGCCGATTATACGTCACATCTTCATTACAAACAGACATGTGCCATATTTCATTTTGCAGTGATAAAAGATACAATATTAATTTTATCACAGCATATTATGAAGAATAATTAACGAGAAGCATGCAAAACCACAATAAATAAACACGTTGCTTCACGTAACCTAAACAACCGCTATTTTATCGTCAATTCAATTCTCTCGAAATTCGCTTTCGAATCGAAAATAGACTTATCGATTCACGTAGCAATATATCTCGAATCAAAACACACACTGCGAAACACGTCATAAACATTGCGCAATTCTTTTGTAATTTAACTCGGTATATTTTAATTAATTTCTGTTTGTAAAAAAATTGTTTCCATACAAACGACACTTTACTATAAACAGTTCGCCACAAGACCAAAATGAAGCCACATCCATCCTGGTCCATTATTTTCCGTAATCACCAGAAATTCATGCTGAATTCAAGGATATTTCCCTGCGATACAAATTCACGCATATTTCCCACTTTTCCCGAAATTCCCGGTGGGTGGCCATCCTGATTTAAGTTGCTCAGACATTTTTGATTATATTTTTCCCAAACCAGAGGTTTTGCGAAGGGTCTCTTCTTCAGAGAAATATAAAAGTTAAATTCCATGACAAATTTAGTGAGTAATTATGAACGTATATTTTTTGGTATTTATGTTAATATCTTGTACATAAACTGTACACCTTTGTGGAGGTAAGCTTTTATTTGGTGGCGTACAGTAAATATGTTATGTAACTAGGCTTATAAATTTGTCTTGTTCTCTTACAGAATGTGTATATTATTGTGTGTCTGTATATTATTTTATGGTTTTATGATAAAAATTAATTCAAATTTTTATTGATTGAGCTTTGCAATGTTCATTTTGTGATATTTTAAGATGTCCTATATTTTTTAGCAATGTCCTACATTTTGGGCCACGTGTGTCCTACATTTCATTAGAAGCATCAGATAACCCTAGGAAGTGCGGTAAGTGCAAGCAATATGACAAGAACGAAGGACAAGAGGAAGTGGTGAGTTCGGACGTATGCGAAACAAGGTTACAGAAACAGCCGGAGCCAGCTTCATTGAGTAAGCGTCTAGACATGTGTTGACGTGTTATCAGCTGGACTCTGACCACACACCAGCCCCTGGCTCTGAGATGAATGGCATGCAGGAATGGAGAGGGATGGGAAAGGGGGAGGGGGAAATGAAGGTGCTGCGATCTATCGCATACTTTGGAACTATATGTCTCTTGGGAAAATAACTCAGCCTGCACGGATAAAATTCGAACTACACCTGACACTCCTTTTACCATAACGAGATTTTTATTTTGGATTAATAAGACATGTGATTTTTTTTATTTGTATTTTTAGATTATCATTGCATACCTCCTAATCATTAATGCAAATAATTAAGAGTCTACTATATTAAGTTGCTTCCTTTTAATTCAGGAATGAATTTGAGCTTTTTTTCTTTCTACTGTGCCATATGTTCCAACCATCCTGGCTGGATGTCATATTGTGGACTTGTGTACAACTGCACAGTTTCAAGCCTCCCCTTCTTCTCCTCCTATTTCACACACCACGCTGCGTGCGCAACTTCCACTCTCCTCCTCCGCAGTTTCCTTTGTGATGGCCCTAGGCCAGGGGGCCAGTAGTAATTGTAGCTTGGGCCGAGCCACACCTGCTCCTTCGATACGGCTGAACATGGTAAGGAGATTATTGCTTGAATTTTTTCGTTCCCCTTCCGTCCTGCCTGATTCTACCTCTTGCTCAGTGACTGTAATGGATGTTGTGTGATATTGTATTATCATGTCATCAAGTTTTCATAATAGTGTGATGCTTTCCATTACTCGAGTTTCTCGCAGACCCTTGGGTCTTGTAGCTGTAGCTGAAAATCCCGCCATTCCCTGGCCCATTGATACTCCCGAGTGTATTAATATGTTATGATTTAGTGTGGGGTTGGGGTGGTAAGCGCCCTAGCATCACACTACTGAGATCCAAAAAAATTTTAAGTGGATTATCCACGATTTTGGATTATCCGAGGCATCAGCCCCCTCCATCAGTGTGGATAGTCGGGAGTTACTTGTACTTAAATCTTAGTTCAGAATGAACAAAAAATTAGAAAATTACTACAAGCTAATTAATTAAAATAATCTGCGCAACTTAGAACATCAACTATAAAGTAAACATAAAAAAGAGTATGTCCCGTTTGCTATATTTTGTACAACATACATGGTTCTGAAAAATGGGTAGTCAATTATTTTATTGTAATTTTCTGCAAAGTTGTTTTTATTATGAAACAAAAGTGAACAAATGATTTGGCATGCCTTCTCTAAATGAAGAAACATAGTTACAACAACTGCATACTGCTTACAAATAACATGCAATCACTCCATGTGTGTGTGAGTGTGTGTCTGTGAGTGCAAATTTTTTTGTGATGTAAAATGTTTACTAATTACAATTTTTTGCATGATTAGGGCAATGTGGACGAATTAGAATGCCTATATTTATAATGTTTACACTGCGTTATTGTTATTTTACATGCATCAAAATGAAAAGCAAAGATGCATTAGTAAATTTCAATTGAGTATCTTGTTGTTATGAGCGTTAAAAGTTATCCCAGAAAATTAATTATTTGTGTCATTTTAATATCTAAAAAACACCAAATAAGATATGTGCATCTGAACGTGACGACAAATTTGTATTGTTCTAGACCACGGTCGTAGAAGAACAGGTCTGGACACTCGCCTATCCAACAATGTATTTGGTTTGAACCCCTTGTTGTTTGGCTGTAGTTCATCAAGTTATAGAATATAGTGTTTTATTGGCGCTTCAGTTAGGGCGGTCGGACTCAAACTCTGCTCCCTTTTTTCCATTGTTAAATTTATAATGTAAATAAAGATTGCTGGAGCCTTTTCTTAAATTTGTGAGCGAAGAAAGTATTTCATAAATTGATAAAAAAATACGTTTTGATAAATTATTTATCTTAGCGGAAAGGAAGTGGGCTGAGTTTAGTCTGACCGCCCTAACTGAAGCGCCCATAAAACACAATATTCTCGGTAAATTGGTGAACTGCAGCCAAACAACAAGGGGGTCAAATATCCAGGCAAGAGTCCAGACCTGTTTTTCTACGGCCGTGTTCTAGACACAGTGTTTCTTATTTTAAGGTTACCACAAAAAAAGTAAATAATTTCTCACAGAACGAAAACATTAAAAAAATAATTTTTATATATGTTTTGTATGTTAGTTACAGCGAAAACCAATTAGTTTCTACTCTTTACCAACAGTTGATTATATCATTGTAACGGTAGAATATTATGTTATTTTAATGTGTAGAAACAATATTTCCTAAATTAAAGTAATCATACTACTACTACTAATAATATTCTGTGTAATATAAAAAAAAGTTAAAAAAAAAAAACCTCGGACCAGCTGGAATTCGAACCAGAATAAATTGCTTACCGACCGAGCACCTTGCCACCTGAACCAACTGCGCTGATATCGTTGCGGTGCAAAAATTTTATACATTTAGCAAACTATCTGCAAAATCATAATTTTCTTATTTATTAACAGTTTTTGGTTTTTGAAAAGCTTGTAGCTTATCACTTAACATTCTTGCTATCTGTAGTGTACTGTCAACTAGGTGATAAGAGTTGGCAGCACGGGATAAACAGATATGGCGGACGAACCCAACACATAACAGTGGCGACGAGGCTTTATTTTGATGCCATCTCGGTACCTGAGAAGAAACAAGTGGCGGTATTACTATTGGTCATCAGGAGAAACACATTTGGAGTCGTGCGGGACTTAGTGGCTCCAGACGAACCTGGCAACAAAACATTAGAGGAACTAGTGGCAGTTCTTAAAAATCATTACTGCCCTAAGACACTGGTTATCGCGGAACGACATAAATTTCATGGACGAGTACAAAAATAAACAGAGTCGATTGCGGAATTCCTAGTAGCCATTAAACACTCAGCAGCAACATGTAATTTTGGCGTATTTCTAACGGAAGCATTACGGGATCATTTTGTAAGTGGAATACGAAGTGTACGTATTCAGCAAAAACTCATCGAGCAAGAACATACACTGGAACAAATGTATGCTTTGGCAACGACTTTAGAGCAAGCGGAGAAAGAACAAAGGTTATTTCAAGACCCTCATCAAACTTCTGAAGAAGTGGTGCGTAAAGTGCGCGCAGTAAACAAACAGGAAGTGAGTAGTAGTACGTCTCGTAGTCCAGGCAAATCGAGAGAATGTTTTTGCTGCGGTAACAAGGATCATTTAGCAGCGACATGCCTGTACGCTCAGTACAAGTGCAACAAGTGTTCGAAAGTGGAACATTTGGCCAAGAAATGTCATTCCCAAAAGCCGGTGAATGTATACGGAGTGCTAGAGCGGAAAAGTCGAGGAAGGTAGTAGTGGCCAGGACGGGATTTACAACTTGTTTACAGTACGACAGCAGAAAGGAAGATCTACAGAAGGATACAGGGTGTCTGTCGTGGTCTCAGGGAAGCCATTGGTGAAGCAGGTGGATACCAGTTCAGCAGTGTCGCTGGTATCTAATGAAACATTTCCAACAAACTGGCCTCATTTGCAACTATACAGTGTGGACACACAGTTGCGTACATATTCAGGAGATGTGTTACCGGTAAAAGTTGGTGTGATGATGGAGGTTTGCTATGAAGAGCAGAAAAAGCGCTGACCAATTTTGGTTGTGGACTCAGGACGACAAGGACTACCTTCATTATTGGGAAGAGATTGGCTGAAGCATTTACATCTGGATTGGAATAGTATCTGTGTGGTGGTTCAGCATCAAGAACTTCACAAAGATGTACAGGAAGAAGGGCTACGCGAAGATCTGCTGAAGACATTGCTGACTAGGTATGCAGAAATATTTGATGGAACATTTGGAGAAATCAAAAACTTTCAAGCAAACTTCACACTTAAGGAAGGGGCGACACCAGTATTTCTGAAGGCAATGCCATATGCACTGAAGGAGAAAGTGGAGAAAGAACTGACTTATTTAGAAGAGCAAAATATATTAGAAAAAGTGGCGTACAGTAATTGGGCAAGCCTTTTGGTGGTGGTACCAAAAGCTAGTGGAGAGACTGACTGTAAACCAGCGGGCCGAAGTTGCACGACAGCCCCTACCATGTATGGAAGATACCTTTGCGTCCCTGGCTAATGGAGAGGTGTTTTGTGTTTTGGACTTGTCAAATGCATACCAACAGTTATTAGTTGGTAAAGATTCACAGGAGTTGGTAACCGTGAATACCCATAGGAGACTATATAGGTACAGAAGAATGCCATTTGCGCTGTCGAGTGCACCAGGTATATTTCAGACAGTAATTGAACAGATTTTGCAGGATATTCCAATGGTTGTAGCGTATTTAGATGATATTCTTATCACGGGGAGCTCTCTGACGAACTGTGCACGTACACTCGAAGCAGTGTTAAAATGGTTGGAAAAACATGGGGTGAGGGCAAAATGGGAAAAGTGACATTTTCTGCAGAAAGAGGTGACATTCTTGGGTTATGTTATCAGTAAGGAGGGCATAAGACCAGCACAGGAATTGCAAGAGGCAATAAGGGAAGCCCCAAAACCAACATCAGTGTCACAGTAAAAAGCATATTTAGGGCTGATAAATTTCTATGCCAGATTTGTGCTATGTATGTCAGGTCAATTGAAACCACTATACAATCTGTTGGGGCAAGGAGCAGTATGGGACTGGAATGCTCAGTGTCAACAGATATTTGTAGATAGTAAACCATGGATCCTCCAAGCTCAAGTCTTGATACCATTTGACCCGCAGAAATCAGTGCTGGTATCAAGTGATGCCTCTCAGTATGGAGTCGGAGCAGTGTTGTCACACAGGATGCCTGACAACACTGAGCGACCCATCTGTTTTTCCTCCAAGACCCTTTCCAAAGCAGAACAAGACTACTGTCAACTACAGAAAGAAGCCTTAAGTATAGTGTTTGCATTGCAAAAGTTCCATAAATACTTGTATGGCAGGCACTTCACGTTGTACACTGACCACCGTCCGTTGACTACCATATTTGGGCAGAAGACGGCGGTTCCAACTCTGGCGGCAGCCAGGTTGCAACGTTGGGCGTTGCTGCTGTCAGGGTATGATTACTCAATTGAGTATAGGAAAGGGCGGGAAATGGGAAATGCAGATGCATTGTCCCGATTACCATTACCACAGGCGCATACACTGGATCAGCCAGTTTTTCAGCTCTACCCAGTTAAAAACCTGCCAATCAAAGTAACTGACATTGCTAGGGAAATGGAACAGGACAGTTTTCTAAAACGGGTTAAGAGCTACACCACGGACGGGTGGCCAAATCTGATAACGGATCCCAGCTTTACACCTTACGCCACAAGAAGGATGAGTTATCTGTGGAGGAAAATTGTGTCTTGTGGGCAGACCGGGTTATATTCCAACAGTGCGGCAAATGTTACACGAGGGACACACTGGTATTGTACGTATGAAGATGCTGGGAAGAAGCTATGTGTGGTGGCCGGGACTCGACAAGGAAATAGAGGAAAAAGTGAAAACGTGCAATGCATGTCAGCTGTCCGCTGGGAGTCAGGCAAGTGGGCCTATGATATAGTGACCTGAAACTTCTCGGGTGGGTGAACGGGTACATATTGACTTTGCAGAGAAAGAAGGGAACAAACTTTTGATATTAGTTGACACGTACTCCAAGTGGGTGGAAGTGTGGCCAATGACCAGTACGACAACTGAGAAAACAATTGAGAAATTACGTACAGCATTTGCGGCATATGGAATGCCGGAAATGGTGGTAGCAGATAATGGGCCACAGTTTCGTTCTGAGGAGTTTGGGCAATTCTGTGAAGCTAATAGTATTACTCTACGCTTGACACCCCCATTTCATCCATAGTCAAATGGTGCTGCAGAAAGAACAGTACAGACGGTGAAAAATGCACTTTTAAAGCAAGCCCTAGAGAATGCAGGTCGACTAGGGACGCAGTCGTTACAATATACTATCGACAAGTGGTTGTTTGCATACCGTAATACACCTCATTCAGGGACACGGAAATCACCAGCAGAGATGTTTTTAAAGAGAAAGCCACACACCCAATTGCAGTTAATAAGACCCAGTTTACCAGAGTACCAGAAAGGGAAGGGGAAGGAGTCAACCGAAAAAGGGAAACCACAGTTCAAGGTGGGAGATCCAGTGTTAGTGAAGTGTGTCCGGGGGGAGCAAGCACGATGGAACCAAGGATATATTACTGAAATAGTTAGTCAGGTGACGTATAGAGTTAAGGTAGCGGAAGTGGTGAGATTCTGCCATCGTGATCACCTTCGAGTGAGTCACTTGCGAGAACAGATACCGGAATACTCTCCAGGTGGGGCAGCAAGCTACACAACACCATCCCGGAGAAGAGAGCAGGTGGTCACTTGGGCACCAGCTCCTGATGTGGCAGGGGAGAGAGACAAAGGGATAACCACAGAGGAGTTCGCGGTAGAGTCAACAATATCTACATCATTGCAATCAACCCAGCGGGAGGACATTCAGGATGGAGCGTTAGCACTGCGAGAGGACACCGAGGATGGAGAAGAAGAGTTCAGGGGGTTCGAAATGGAGTTGGAAAAGGCAGCAGGTGCGAGACCTCTTCGACGCAGTGGCAGGGCAAGACATCCTCCAGATCAATGGGAGTGGTAATGGAGACAGCTAGGCTGATAAACACATACTAGTAGGGACATTGTGTGCGAGTGTAGAATAATATACTGTTTAATTAGGGTAGTCAATTAAGGAGAATGTGGTGAAGTGTACTGTCCACCTAAGTGATAGAGTTGGCAGCACGGGATAAACAGTTATGGCGGACGAACCCAATACATAACACTATCGTAAAGTTTTATTTTATGTACAATTTTCTTGTGTTTGTCGACTCTCACTGTGTTAAATACAATTTTCGGCAGGCAAGCGGTAATGTATGTTGTTCCGGTTTTGACAGGAATAATGTGCTACCATCTCCGGACACAGAAACGCAAGGGTTGAGTCCTAACGTGCGCCCGTATTCCTAAACGTTCTGAAGGTATAGGATAAGTTACGGAATATTTGCTGTCCCGTGTGCGGTTATAAATAAATGAAGGCGACGCTGGGCAGTGCTTTTTCAAAGAACAAGTAGCAGTGACCTTTAACTGCTATTTAATAAAAATATGTTAATTTTTTACATTTAAAACGTAATGTATTGCATATTAAATTATTTCAAACAAGAAGAAATCATAAATACAGTAATATAGATTGAAATATATGTAGTATATATTTCGAAATTTAAGAATTAAAAATAAAGTTACAATCTCTTGTGCAAAGTAAAAAAAGAAGTTATTTTTTTTTTTATAAATTGATATCTACGTTGTCACAGCTTTAAGTCCTGACAGTTTAATTTTGTTTATTTTAATATTTGCTCATCCTTAATTATATACTTTAATTGAAAAGTTAATGTTTTGTTTCCTATTTTAATTTAAGAAGTAAATGTAATTTTTCATGGCCACAGGCCACTTTAAATTAAGCTTTGTGAAATTATGTTACTTCTATGAATATCTGAGTTATGTATTTATTATCTGCGTTTGAACGGTTAAATGAAGGTTTTTCTCTATGATTTGTAATCAACAATATGGCACATATCCCTCAGTTACATAAGAAATGGTAATGATTTGAAGTTTTTCTGTTGTTAATTATTTAGTATTCCTCCCAGCAACCTCATCATGTTGGCTATACTAATATTATCATTAGAAGAGTAACCAAGAAGCCAAAGTCAGGTACATTGTGAGTGTTTGGACATTAATTTTCAGTAATGATTGCAGCAACTAATAGGACAAACATGATCAACAAACCCCAAGATCCAGCCCTGGTGATATTAGAGAATCTGTTTACATTGGGACACTGATTACGTACCTCTTTAAAACTAATTCAGTTAATAAATAAATCAGTAGTTTAATGGTCTTTTCTGGCAACATATACACAAATGTGGTACAGTTAGTTGATTTTATGCTCTGTCTCACGATCATATTTAATAACCTTTTATTATGTTCCAGTATTACACATTGAATTTCATTGCTTCTTTCTTTATCATCTGGTGATTTAAGGACTGATCGCTTGTCACGTCAACGGATACTGAGCTAGCCGACAAACAACATTAACTTTAATTAAATTATAAACGTCAACGTCTTTTGCGCGTTCAAGATCTACAAATGCTGAAGCTGTAAGTTTGAGAAAGCATGCACATCACTCATTACCCTAGCCTCTAGGAGCAAGTAACTAACTGGCGTTCTGTCTTTACGCCGAAACTCACCCCTGGGAGACATAACTGTAATTTTGACGATAAAGGTGAGTTGTATACATCTGCACCCTATAGAAGATTCTGTAGCAAGATTTCAATGCTCGAAAAGCACCGCTTTAACACCCATTTTTGCCATTTTGGCAGCTTTACAATATGCTTTAATGATTACTATTGAACCAGAAATTAGTATACACACGTATAGTAATCTTTGAATAATATTCCTAAGCAGACATCACTCATGTGCGTTGAGCAGTTTTCGAATAATCTGGTAACGGCCGAATCTCGGCGCACATCTCGGAGGCCTGGGAAAACGGCTACCATAATGACGTGCACACGTATGCAGGACCTCGAAGGCTTTTCTTCTTTTTCTTTAAGTCTACTTTCCATTGTCCATTTGTGTGTTTCTCAATTTCTCCTCCACATTAAAAAATTGAACATGAGTAGTTAAAGTAATCAAACTTGATAAAAATATAGTACAGTAGACAAGGTTGATTAGACTTATATGTACTTAGTTCATATTTTCATAACGGCGGTCATTTAAAATGTTTTTTCTTCATGAGATAAACAAAATAAATTTTTTGAAGAGAGACGTTTACATTAGCCTATAAAAACGCTGGTAATGTGAGTATCTAAGTTTTCTTGATCACATGAGTTATCTACACTAACCACGCATCTGGAAATCACCAAACTCGGTAAATATGTTTGATATTAACGTATTTTTAATATATCATTTTCCGTTTTTAACACAGGATGATAGAAAATTTTTTATTAGTACCGCATGGAGAAATTTATGATAAGGTAAGTTGAAAATGTAATTTCAATGATTACGTGAAATGGGTAATAGTTTAAAATTGACTTAATAATTTTTCTTCTATTGATAAAATAGGCTGTTTGGTCTTAAATTGTTACAGCACTTGTTATTTTGCTTTACATTTTAACAAATTACATTTTATAGTTATTTTCTAGTTAGTATTACTACCACTATAATTCACGTTGCAGAAAAATTTGAGGACATATTTTCGACATACACTTCATAAGCTATAGCCTCATTAAAATAACGAAATCCCGCATAACAAACAAGGAAATTGTGTATTAAATGTATTTGACGATTCAACATTTAAAATACTGAACGTACTCTATTTCTCATGATTTCATGTCATGAATTTATTTATTTTCTCATATAACAACTATGCCAACTCTAAGAAATTGTAAAATTAAAAACTTAATTTTTCAAACTTTGGTTTAATTAGTTCCAATTGTTGTAGGTTCATTATGTTAGAAGATAGAATCATATGAAGAAACAAGGAAATATTTTCTACATGATCAAAGGAAATTTTTTGGTTTATTTGTACCAAATTAAGGAAAGTAGTCTTATTAGTTAAGCTTGTACTTTCTCGATATATGCACATATCATTTGCAGATTAGTGTACAAGTGTGTTTACTCTAAAAATAAAACTGCAATTTTTAAATGTAATCACTTACCTTGAGATTTTCCTTACAAAATACCGAAAAAACTATTAAGTTAAGAGCAGCATTGGCACGCCTATTAAATGTCATATCGTCTCTATGCGCAAGTCACAGAACCAGTGCGCAGATTTTCTGTTGTACAAACAATTTTTTGAATTAGACTTTTACGATTTTGTAATTTTTTTCATATATTTAACAAAATTTTTAATTACAATGGCACGAGAATGGAGACATTTTTACAAATTATTTATAGCACGCTAGCTGTCTTGGAAACATCCCGTTACAGATTTTTTTTTTGCTAGGTGAATACATTGTGAACACATTTAATTATTTCTGAAACTTCCATTTAACATGCCGTAACGCAGATTAAATACGAGTTATTTAGGAAAAAAAAATAAACGACATTCATTTTATTTTACCTGTAAAAATGTTATTTCGGAAATTAACTTTAAAAATATTGGAATGTTTGTAAATAAAAACATAGTCAGAACTTCTGAATGTTAGTTAAACGTATCTTATCTTACAAAAATGTGTTTAAATCAACAGTATATAACAGTTTGTAACAATTGTAATTACATATTTTCTAAGTAGGTCGGTTTACAAAAGGTGCCTATTGATCGTACATCCATTATTCATTCCATTTGTAAGCATTTAAAGAACAAAAAACTCAAGTCATTATATTCCGTACACTAGACGTGGTATTCCTACATGGTGACTACAATTTTCAGGGGGAAAAAATTTCTATTCGTTAATGGTTCATTATACATCCAACTTATTTCTATATTTTTTTAATGCTTGGAAACTATATTTATGGAAATAAACTTTAATTTCATTTTTACCTTATTGTGATACATAATATATAAAATGTAAAAAAAATTGAAGTGACCGGGATTCGAACCCAAATAAAATTACTACCGGGTCGCAACCTTACTGCCTGAGCTACTCAATCACTTTCACAACAAAATCCAAAAATATATACGTATACTGCAATGCTTCTAAAACCACAAATTTGTTGATTTTAGACTATTTGGGCTTTTAAAATGCTAGTGGGTTATTATTTAGTATTCCTGCTGCCACAAAGTTTAATTTTCTGTATGATTAAAATGTTTTTTTTCTCTTTTATTAATAAAAACGACATTCATCCAGCAAGCGGTAAAATACGTTGTAACGTGTGTAGTCGTCTTTAGGGCTAAGCATACTGCTAATGCGTAATTATATTAGGACAAGGAAAAGTCACAGATTAGTCCTGAATAAGCAATTCCTTAACCTAAACCCTTATACAAAAATTTAAGAATACCGATAAGGCCTAGGCATGACATATGCTGACCCTAAACCCTTATACAAATGTTTAGGAATACCGGCTTAAGTGTTTTAGGTTATGATGAAAATTTTAACATTTACCATTGGTAAATTTTTATACTTACGAGGAAACAGGGCACGGGTATTGTGGCACCCATGCGCTGCAATCTTGCAACACTCTGGCTGCTGTGCCGATAAAAACTAAACTGGAGCCAATTAAATATATACAGTGCCTTCATAATAAATAACTAATTTTGTTTGACGAAACATTTGTGCATAGTTTATTGATTTATTAATAACTACATGGTTTTTAACATGATAGAAGTTTTATTATGTATAGGCCTATCGTTAAGATATGTTTAGCATGACAGTGACAAAAGTATTTCTTCGTAACTGCAAAAAATATAACAGTGGTAAATAAGAGGTATCATAGTAGAAAGTGTAGTTGTGGAATATTAATTAATTTTGGTTGTATCATCTATTAATATTACATTTCTTTGTCTTTGTATTAGAGAGATGACGACATTGTTAATATTTTTAAGTGCATAGGATAGAACATTTTGTTGCTTCGTCATTTCAGTACGAAGAAAACTTACAAGGATAATTATTTGCAAAGGTAAACATGGCCAGTCTAGTATTTTTTGCTGTGGAATGTTTTCCATGCTAAATAATGTAAGCATTTTCTAAGTCATAATGACTTGTTATTGACTCATTTTTGTACGGAGAATTTAGGCCTTGTTTCATGTTCCATTTTTTGTGCAGATCGTTCCAAGAAATCTTACAAGAGTTCTAACATGACAGAAATTAAAGATTTTTCGACTGATGCAATATTTGATAAGAATGCAGATGCTGTTAGTTCTCATATTGTTTACATGGGAATTATTTCAGGACCAGTGAAAAATTTTGGTAGATACAGTTTTTTTGGTACAAGTGTCTTTGGTAAATAGAGAATACACTATAATAATTTATTTGACCAATATCAGTTATGATGCATCCAGTAATCTTTAAAAAGTACACGGACACTTCAGTGAAGTGGATACTGCAACTACTGACTTGGTATGGTAGAGCATACATTTAATAACACTTTATTACTTACGTCTCGAAACATTTTTACTGCTTCTTTAAGTTTTCCAAGTTTTCTACAACACATAGCTAGTCGTCGCTTCACATAGATTAGGACGTTAACATCCCTCTCTGCAAAAGAAAAAATTAAACTGTTATGCAAATACATTTATACAACACTGACAGGCCTACTAAATGCAGGACATTGTTACAAAATT
Organism: Medauroidea extradentata; assembly: GCA_003012365.1. NCBI lineage: Eukaryota > Metazoa > Arthropoda > Insecta > Phasmatodea > Phasmatidae > Medauroidea > Medauroidea extradentata. The sequence continues at coordinate 69,780 of PNEQ01119531.1, forward strand.
AAGTAAACAACAATTTCATAGAATGAGTGAGTGATAATTCCTGACAAAAGTGTACATTACTTGAAACTGGAACTTGTATAGGTGATTCGGAATAAAGTGAACACTCAAAAAAGCCCTAATTAATTTCTATTTTCTGCGAATTTATATCTTTCCGCCGAATGTATGCATAAGTATTGCCACGTGCTTTTAATTACATTGGGTCGTGCAATGTTTACAACTACATTAAACTGCTTCGATAAATTTTAGCTACAATATCTACACATTAAATTCACGGGGCTGAATATAAAATATAATAAAAAGTAACCTCTGTTATAAATATGTATCATAACACTGGTTTCCCTTCATAGACTAATTTTTACAACATGCACTATTGCCGTTACAAATCTCGTAAATGCTGGCATATTTTGTTTGAATTTATAACTCAAAACTGCCACTAAAAACTAACATGACACACGCAATTCAGGAAATCAAGTTTCGTTCAGTTCTACTGCCATGAACAACGAAGATGCACTTAAAAAAAATAAATAATGAATTTTCTTAATACGTGAAATAGAAAGTATGTTGTTTCTAAGCTGGCAAACGTAAAACATAATTTACAGATTACAGGTGGTTTCACATCATTTGGTAATGATATTCATAGTAATTTCCAATACTTTTGAATGTACGTTCACCGGACAAACACACGCAAATGATTCAACTTGGCGGCGCGGCGAAAATTGGCGAGAACCTAACTCTGATGTCACCTGTGGGTAGAACGATGAACTGTCTTGAAGCGCGGTGCGAGCTGTAACGTACAAGATGACCTGAGATCAGCGATAGTGTCACATTCGTCTGGTGCCAAATGAGTCTATACAGTAAGTAGAAATGTCAATAAGATCATAAATATTTTGAAGTACATTAAATACAGAGAGGTCGATTTCATCATATGTTCTTTCACTAACGTTATATTCAAATAGGAAAATACACGGAACTACATGCGATGAATCGCTACCAACCGTACAAGCAAAAAGTAACTCTTGCTAATGGTGACTTATATGCAGTACCGGCTAGTGATTTTTTTCAAAGGTTAGATCTTTAGTCCTCACTTTATCCCGAATGACCTATACCTATTGCAATTAGTAAATAAATAACTCCAAGCATTGTTTCAGAAAATTAATAAACTACCTTAGATAACAGGCAAACTGATCATCCTGGGCAGAGGCAGTTTATTTAGGGGCAATAGTTTTCCATGTGGTAAAATATTTCTCAGTAGGAAAAAACATTCTCTGGAGTCTCTACAGCCGACAACATTCAAGTGTCACAAGTTTAGCAAAATTACATGTCAATTCTCCGAGCTCTTTGGGATAGAGGTCTTAAAAATAGAAACAAAAGAGTTTGATTAAGTTATTCATTTACTAGCTCATTACTTAACTCAGACTATTATAGAAAAAATTTTTTTACCACAAATTAGTTAAAGAATAAAAGTTCAGTCACATATCCAATCTACAGTCTCTCAAATAGTGACAATGTCCAACCTTAACAGTTCGTGACAATGTCCAACCTTAACAGTTCGTGACAATGTCCAACCTTAACAGTCCGTGACACCAACCTTAACAGTTCGTGACAATGTCCAACCTTAACAGTTCGTGACAATGTCCAACCTTAACAGTCCGTGACAATGTCCAATCTTAACAGTCTGAAGTGGTGATGGCTCACCACGTACTGCGCAGCACGCCGAGTGCACCACTGTCTTCACTCTTGAGGTCTTCAGTTAAACTCCTATTGCGCACCTCATTTTCGTCTACCGACCCGTAGCAGGAGTCCTCTCATTTCGCCCAATACTGCTCCAAAGGTATATGCCTCAAGCTTCACAGTAGACAGACGTCACCAAGATGTCTTCACCAGTCTCGCTTCATAAACTTAGCACTTCCTTCTAGCAGGACCAATAGCAAATTCTTCTAAGTTGACAGTGACTGCTCTCACCGATACGACACTTCCAGTGTTGTTATCCACAACTCACCATCTTTCTGTAGCACGCAGACACCTTCAATGCTGCCATCTATACAACACCCCAAGTGCTGTTCGTCCCTTGTGCAGCCCGCTGACGTTACTTAGCCTCGACACCGACCAGCGCCGCAGTGTTGCCGCCACCAAGCTCCTTGTTAGCTCCGCCATGCTGACACAACACACCAAGTGTTGTCTGTTCCTCCTGCATCCCGCTGGTATTATCCGGTCTCGACGTCTGCCATTGCGGCCTTGACACCTGCCATCACAGCCTCGACACCTACCACTGCTGCTACAAGGAGCTGCTTCTCGTCACGACGTCTGTCGTCACCCCAGTGGCGCCGACACCAACCCACACCACACTCGGGTCTCACTTCAAACTCACATGTGTCTCTAACAGACTTCAAAAAGATTCCCTTTGTTTCGCAGTACAGAGGCTTTAATTGGCCCATTTAGTGACGTCAATCGGTGGTGCAACATGACCAGAGGTCTAAAAATTGATATTACATCACCCACACCTGCCGAAAGTCAAATATGCAAAGGCGTCATCAAGGTATCATGGGGAATCCCAATGACGTCTCTATGGTTGAATCATCAGGCAGTCCGCCCGATTCAACACAACATGCCTCCAGCCAGGCCAACACGCAAAAATAACATATGGAAACAGCATGGACACACATCCCAAGGTGGTCAGATGCTTTGAAACTAATTCTTCATTAGCAACAAATATCAATCCAGAACATTTGCTATTCACTTCACAAGTACCTTTATTGCACTCACTCACGTAATATTTTTTAAGGACTGCATGACAATGTTTTTTACTATTTACTTCTTCGTTTTGTTCATTACTAACAGTAATCCAAAATCTTATCATCTTACAATCCTATTTGCATCATATGTGAAAGAATAAAATTTTTTTGACCACAGAACATGCTTCCAAATTGTCTGCTTAATAACTGATCTTATATTAATCACAATGTGTAACATGCAAACTGACTTTTACAACCACTTAATTCTGATGTATACACATGTCAGCTAAGTACTGTAAGTCCTCGATTTACGTCGTATCGCTTTACACAAATTTGGATTAACATCACTACTGTTTGAGTACCCATGTTTAAATTTAAGTAGTAGCTGATTCAGGTTGTTATTTACTATGTTCCCCTTGCCTCTTTGGTTCTCTTTGATTAAACCAAAACACTGTACATAAACTGAGGACTGTAAATCAGTTTTACATTGTATTTGTGTTACGTTATAAACACGTTCACAGTGTACTATCAGTTCACAGCAATTTATGATTTCAACTACCATATTTACGCGTGTATAACACCCAGATTTTTTACTAAAAACCAATGTCAATAAATGAGGAGGCTGTTATACACGAGACAATTTGAATAAAAAATTTTTGTATCTAAAAGAAGTTGTTATAGCCTATTACAATAACTCTAGAACAATCCCTTTAAAATATATTTTTTAAAAAACAAAATTCAATACATAACCCAAACATAACCGATATTCATGTTTTAAACAAATATGGCGGCCGCCATGTTCCCCTTCAGTTGTTTATTTAGGCAATATTTATTTATTCAGATCCTCCATTGGAATTGGATAGTGAGCACTGACAGAACCGAAGTGAACAGAAAAATTGGAAAACAATGAGTTATACTGCCAAACATAATTACATTTGAGTTGATAAAATAACAACTCCCTCTCGCCACGCATTTGCATTGTGTACCGATGGTAAACTTTCTGTTTCTAGAAACAGTTCTTTTACAGTTTTCTTCTGCATATCACACGTCTTGTAATTCAAATGCTGCAGTGTAACTATTCCGTACTTCGCTTTTTTATTACGGCCACATATTTTTTTGTAGCTTACTGCCCAACGAGCATTAACCATACAAACAACATGTCGACGTCATCAGAGTTCCGACTAAAGAATATCTTCGCAGCAGATATTCCACTCTGCAATACGCTCGTATGCAATGGCCACAACTGCTGAAGAGTATGTGGCGAAGACACACCACTTGTACCCTAAGACACGTTCTTTCTGAAAATGTTTTTGGAAAAATATTACTTTAAAATATTAACTTGGATGACTTTATTATTTTCTTCGATTTTCAATGGTCCACGTTAATGGCTAGAATGGAGTTTTTTTTGCTGGGGCTGTTATAAACGAATATTTTATATTTTTAATTTATGAAAGTCAAAATTGGGGAGGGTGTTATACACGGGCGGGTGTTATATTCGCGTAAATACGGTATATGAGATGGCATTCAAATGGCCAAATTTATGTTCAATTTCAGTTATTAAGAAAACAACAGAAAACCTGTCTTGTTATTTACGAAAAGTTAAGTTTTGTCACAGTACAATACAAACGAGAGGGCTGTTGACGTAAGTAAAGATATACCATTACATGATTTCATTCTGTGTTTTGGGAGGTAGAATTTTTAAGACCATGCTCCCCTGTTTCTACTGTTTTCCAAATAATTATTATTTTATAAAGGATAAACAAGACATGAAAAATCTGTACGTCATATTTCAAATAGTTTTCACAGTGTCTGCTAATGTTTTCAAGACAATAAATACACTTTGGATTCGCACAGCGTGAGTAATGTAATCCCTCCAAACACTTGTGCTATGCAAATCTACATTAAGCTAAAGTACAATAGCACAGTTGCACAATAGTTTAATAGTTTACAAGGGTGCCATTGTAATGCTTGCTCATGTGGCTGTTGACACCATCTGCGTGCATCTGCCTCTCTCCCCTCTTTCATCAACACAGCAGCTGGCAGACTATGCTACGCGTAGATTGTATTATTAATATTATATGAGCGGAAGTTTATATGACAATAGTGTTCTGTATTGCATTCTTCTGCAGTGGTTAACGGCAGTAATATGTTACTCAAATGGACGAAGAAAAAATTACAAAAATATCTGCAATAACTTCTACATCCATAACTATTTTTTATTTCAATAACAAGACACCCAACAAGTCTCAACGGCATACGTTATACCATATTTACGCGGACATTGGCCCCCTGCGCACATAGCCCCCCCTCTAAGTTTTGAAACTCAAATTCGGAAAAGCTAAAATATCATACATAGGCCCCCTTATATGTATTTCACAAGAAATGAGAATGCTGATGTCTGGCAACCATGTATCACGCGCCATCATATAAGTTTATTTTATGTATCGTTTTCGCTCATGTACCGCACAAAATTTCCCCCCTCCCCCAAATTTGGATTATAAAAGTTAGGTGCGTGGCTTACATGGATAATTAGTATTTGAAGTCCGCGTGATACATGGTTAGGTAACTGGCATGTGCAGGGACTTGACAACAGCGCGGTAAGCTAGGCACACATGCACACAGCCATGCAGCCGGAGGAATGCTGAGCTGGAGGCGCGATCGATAACTAGTCACGTGTTTAGGCGGCATTGTTCTCGGTGCGTAGCAGATAAGTATTTTTGTAGTGGCTCGGTAACGTTAGTATTTTGATAGTTCTTTGAGAAATCAAAATGTCAAAACGACAATTGCGTCCGTTTACTGTGAGTGAGAAGCTAAAAGTATTTAAGGAAGCAGAAGAGGAAATTGCGCAGTACGTCATAAATACATCACAGCGTCGTGAATTAGAGATTGACGCCAAATGAAAAACAAGTTACAGGATACCGTAGCAACGTCTACAAGTTCGTTGTGACTAAACATTTTGGTCTACTTAGGCCGGATAATGCCGGTAATTTTATTTTGCTTCACATGTTTAGTGTTGTATCACACTTTACACACCTCATGTACATTCTTTGTTCGCGCTTTCGTTGCTTCGTGTGGACTCTCGTACGACGTAATGAAGTTTATATTACAGTTTACACTACTAATTGTTCATTTTGTTGGGTTTTGGACTTATCTTTTTCGCATTTCAACAAATTCATTCGCACGGAAGCCATACAGACATGTTAACATTTGATAACGTGGGACGGCCTGCCACTCGACACCGCACTGTCTGGCGGCCTATGGCCCATTCGACCCGTGCTCTTCAACTGATTGTTTACGTTTTTCATACACGGAAGTGATTCGTCTTTCTTACCTATTGAATTTGTTTGTATAAAATTAGTTACAGTAAAACAATGAACCATGTTGTGTGCTAGCAAATTTAAGATTTTTTTAAAAATTTTTCCAATTTTTTTTGCATTGAGTGATACTTCATAACTTAATTTTTTTTCTTTCGTACAGAGAACGTAAATAAAAATACTACAGCATTAAAACATACCTAATGTTGACAATTATTTTAAATTTTTCTGAAAAAAAATTTTTTTTTCAACATTGCGCATTTATGTCTCTCCCCTCCCCCCCTTTTTTAAATCAAAATTTTGGAAAAATAGGGGGTCAATGTGCGCATAAATACGGTACCACTTTTAACTGTCGTCAAAGCACAATTATCAACTTTATGCTCGCTGAGTGGATGCGACTACGGTGAGGGCTGATTACTTTTGTCCCAAAGTTACGCCGTGAGAAAAGAACCAATTTGTAATATAAGTGAACCATTCACACACAAACCTACATGTGATTAAGATATCCAGTTAAATCTTTCACTTTTTTATTTGGAAGGACCCATTAATCATTCGTAATCATCTTATAATGGGAACAAATTATCTTATGCTTTACATTCTAAAAAAATTTTCAGTTTTAAATTTTTAAAATGTCCGTACAACTTTACCATATATAGACCAGACTTTGATAATGACAAGACTGCGTGAGGACCCGGAATCTTATAACAACTTCAGAAGCAACGTTTGGATAAAACTATGTAATTTTCTGTTCTCTCGTAATAGTAATTATACACGTGTGTCACACAATGTGGTGCTGACAGAATCTCAGTAAATAATTAAATATTTGCAGTAAACTGTCATCTCAAGCATCAAAATAGCAACAAGCTTCTGACCATTCTTCATTCATTTGAATATACATGAATATTGGTGGCATGTCAAAATTATTATACATCAAGTTACCAATTTCACAAATGAAACTAAAGCTTTTGTGCAATATATTCAACAAGAAAACTAGGGGATATGAATAATTTGATATATTTTAATAATAGTTATGAATAAATAATTTTTTTGACACATTGTGCACACATAACGAAACACCGGTCACGTTTGAAATGGCACTTAAAAAGTTTACTTAGTGGAGAAGAAATCAGACAAAATTATTCAAATAAGTACAATTAGAGGTTGAAACCCTTATCATAGTACATAACATAGTGAATTTTACAGAGTCAGCATGCTTGTTTTAGAACTACTGCAGTAAAATTATTAATAAATTTTGTGAACATTACTTGCTCCAAAACAAATCATATATACAAATATCAGACATATTAAAATCATTTAATATGATCAAATTTAACTTTTTGTGAGTGACAATTATTTAAGAATTCCTTCGCTACACATTAAGTGTTTTCATGCATTTCATTTTCTGAGTACAAATTATTGTGTGAGCAGTTGTGAATAACAGCCAGCTATGCATAGCAGCCTTTTCTGTTAGTAACATTACGGATCGTTTTTATTATACGTATACAGTTAAGCCAGCCTCACATAATGCTTAATTACATAATCAATTTCCCACTGTTCTTCTTCTAGAGATACTGCTCCTGTTAAGATTATAGTTCAGCAACAGAAAGTGTGATTGAGTGTGTTTCAAATCTATACTCTACGTATGCCCACAAGTTAAAAAATACAATATGATGGACGCTCGAACAACAGTTTCAAGCCATATGTTTATGGGAAAATACACAAGTTTTGAAAAAATATTTAAAATTTGGTAACTTATAAATTAAGCTTCATGGAAGATATCTGCTTATAACAAGTTATTAAACCAATAGTAGTGAGGAAATAATTCTTTTAGATACAGCAATAAATGTATGACCTTCTCGTAAGCTGAAATAAGAGGCCGGGGAAATTTTCATTTAAACTCAAGGTATCAATTCTCTAGTTACTTGGAGATTATTTCAAAACTCAGAAAGTGACTGCTTGGATTTTGAAGCAGAACATCACTTGACACTAACACGTGATTCTTGACAAAATAATATAAAAATATGGAACTCTGCACAAGATAGATTGTTAGTTACGGTGATGTCATGTCATTAGTGAAAATCACAAGACAGTATACTGACATGCTCGAAATTAAATAACTGACACAGAAATACACATTGTGTGCATACACAAACACATATATATTAGAATTATCAAAACCTAAACAAAACACTCTAAAGTCCCAGAAAATAATTAACTTTAAATCTTACAAGTGGCGACTTATTAAATAAAAAGACATTCCTAAAAAATTATTTGACTTAACTTGATTCAGTACACATATTAAAAGTTTTGATGTATCTCATAGCACTTGTATACGAGCATTTGTTTATATGAAACCATTTTTTGCTTAAAAACAGAATAAATGAGGTGGACATGGAGCAGCACCTAAACGTATAGGCAGGGAGACTTTAAGACTCCGAGAAAACCCTCCGCACAGTGGCATCGTCGGACCCCGAGTCACAAATCCGAAAATCCTGGGAGGGATGGAGACCCTGCCGGAGATCGAATCTGGATTGCCTTGTTGAAGATGAGTTCTTCACTAAACCACCGATATTCCTGTTTCTATATACATATAACTAAAATTCTTATAAAATATGTATATAAAATTACTGTTCCAAAAGGTTATTCATATCTCAAATTACTTTCTGCAATAATATCAGACATCCTCGCAACACAGCACGTAGGCTACAACATACACTGCTTGGTCCTGACAACACAGTGTAGACATACACACTGTTAAACACTTCTGAATTTGAACTTCGCGTTCTGATTGGTTAAACATTAAGTTCTCGGATAAACGGACGGAACTCAACTCAGTTTGTATCAATGTCCTCGTATAGTACACGGACACCCAACTTGATACACATTGTGTGTATCGAAAATCAACAACAGTGCTTCCTGGTGGGATTCTGGGGTACTACTTGTATTAAACTTAACGATAATAACAAGGACTCCGTCAGAACAATTTCAAAATTTACTTTTGAGCATATCATGTTCTCTAGATTACATATCTGAGCAATTTCCTTCCGAGGACTTGGGCAAGGTCCTTGCACAGTTTGAAGTCCTAACAGTGCCATTGACAAACATACAAAAGTCCTTGCAACATACCATGCATCGCTGGGTAGGCCACCAGCATTGAGTGTGTGCATGTGGGTTGAGTCAGACTGCCTGATAGTAGACACTGTAATCAGTTTCCCGCCGCTGCCAGTGTGCTTATTCTAATACTTGCCCAAGGAAATGCTATTTGAGAAAGATGACACAGCAAGGAAACAGATGAAATTCACAAAAACAAGTGCTTGACATACCTAGAAGATGCCCCCTTCACACAAATGTAAAACGTTAAACCACTTTTTATCTTCGTGGATTAAGATTCCTCTTTATCTCTAATGTACATATTCTTGGTTTTTTAGTCATAATTTTTGTTTTACAGGATAAATAATAAATGCATTCAGGTAGAATTAATATAATGTTTATTATCTTTAACATTATAAGACAAAATTTTCATTATACAATAATTTAATTTTTTTAACAATGAGAGATTTAATAAGTAAAACTAATTTAGAGCACAAAGGTTGAACATAAACATAAAATTGGTTCTACCTGAACACAGTTTTGATTTATACTCTAAAAAAAATATTAAGACTTGAAAACCACATGTGCAGTATCTTTAGACTGTTACAGGTTTATGCCACGTGGTGAGGAATAATTCAACCTGGTTTTGTAGAACTGACCTCGAAAAACAGAATTAGAAGCTTGAAATTTTCAGGCACGCAGTTGTAAGCAATCATTACTGATATGCTTTTGGTCACAATTTCAGTATGTAATTGTTGGGGGCATGTCTTTATGTGCTTAAATAAGTATGTGAGCATAGAGATGTTCAAGTTCACTGAACTGTTCAACTATAAATATATCTGCAATAAATTTATTTTAAGAACCCTGTACTTCCAAATAATAATAATAATAATAATAATAATAATAATAATAATAATGTATTTTTGATTAATGCACTGGATTTTTTGCAATACATAACTGAAAAGCACCACTCTAAACACAACTTACATGATCATATTCTAATCAATTACTGTACTCTGTTACTGATGAAATTACAGTACAGTCAACTCCCGATTTAACGACCCTTCACGGTTCCCGGGAATAGGGGCATTATTTTGGAAGGGTCCTTATTAGAATTTCTATAAATTTTCGGCGATTCCCGACCACTAAAATGTTGAAATTTACTGTTTTTTATCATTGAATAGACGTCCACTCATCTTTGGCGGAAAAATTACGTGTTTTTAAAATAATTATACACATTTATTTTGAAATTCAAACACGTTATTATGAAAGTATGCCAAAGAAGTGGATCTCCAACCTTTGTTTAGTTCACTATAAGTCATAAATGTTGCCGATAACATAAATTCTTGCGCCCGCAACGTCCAATTTGGGATGTTATTTTCAAGAATGCTGCAATAAAGTATATTGAAATAGTAATAATTCTCAGTAGAGTGAAGTATTATGAATAAATAGATACACTCTAAGCGGATATATGACCTTCTTTTGCTCAAAATTAAGTGAAAATGTCGCCGGCAATGTAGATTCTTGCACCCGCAACGAACGTTTTTGGAAGTTATTTGAAAGATACTGCAACAAAGTTTATTGAAAAAGTAATATTTTTCAGTAGAGTGAAGTATTTTGAATAAATAGATACACTGGAAGCGGATATATGACCATTCTTTGCCTCAAAATTAAGCAAAAACGTCTCAAACAATATAGATTCTTGAATCCGCAGCAACCGTTTTTGGAAGTTATTTGCAAGAAGCCACGACAAAATTTATTGAAATAGTAACATTTTTCAGTAGAGTAAGTAATTTTAATAAATAGATACACTGGAAGCTTACATATGACCTTTCTCTGGCTCAAAATTAAGCAAAAACATCGCCTCCAATATACATTCTTGCGCCAGCAACAACCGTTTCTGGAAGATTTGCAAGATAGCAGCATTAAAGTTTATTGAAATAGTAATATTATTTCAATAGAATTGTGTATTTTGAATAAATGATACTACTCTGGACATGTATATATGACCTTACTGTAGCTCAACAAAAAGTATGAATTATGATAATGAAACATTAATATCGTCTGTAATGTAAATTAAGTGCCAGCAACGTTGGCGTTTAGAAACTATTTACAAGGTACTATCGCAACGTTGTTGATTGAAATAGTAATTTATTTCAATAGGCACATACATTCTGAATGAATGTACGTTCATGGTTGACATCTTAAGACTTTTCTTAGACATATTAGGCACAAACTTTGCCAGCAACGGTAAATCTAGTTGGCACAACAAAGTTTTGATAAAGCTGTTTGCCTCTTGGAACCTTTTCTTGGCAGCCAGCGACCACACACACGTGTGCTCAAGGACCTACCTGGAAACTGGTTAGTTCAAAAACAACATACACTACGTGTCTAACCTGTCACTTGCACCACTTTTGACCACTACCTAGTCACAGCTCCTGACACTCGCTCAGCAGATGGGACATGATAACACTACTCCCTTTGTTTTGCAGTTCTTTCACTTCTCTAGCTCGGCCGGCCGTGTGAAAATAGTCTGCTTGTATAATGGTTTTACTCTGTGCACGAGTTTTTTACACACTTCACCAATGCGCATGGAGAGGTTTTGATACCGAGTTTCAATTTGCTCACCAACAGTAAACAATTACAAACATCAAGATATTGATCTTTGTTAGTAAACTTGGATAATACGTTCACACAACTTTAAACCTACCCAATGCTGTTTCACATTTTCTTTTTACCTACGTAAACAAGTGTATCCACAGCTGTTATTTATGGTCGAGCCGATTGCGTCTGCGTGGAAGCGAGCACACGTGTGGGCTGGTGACTCACTCCTGACGCGCAGTTGTCAAGTGTCGTACTGCCCTGTTCCACGCATATCTGAGACATGCACCTGACATTTGGTAGTGTCAATTATGAACTGCCCTGCTTTCACTTGTTAAAAGAATAATGATTTATAACACTACTGTGTATATATCATTAAATTACATGATGATAATTATATAAAGCATTTAGTTAACAAAACAGAAAACATAATAAAGCTTAAATACAACATATAATCATAAAATCACTGGAACAGAGACAGACTACCATATGACGTATCCAAGGGGGCTGGTGGAGGGAAAGAAGTGGGCAGGTCGCTGACCGGCCAGGGGATGGGAAGGGGCATTCGCGCCGGCTGGCTGGCCATAGCATCGCACGTGAGGAAGGGACAGCAACGTATATTTTTAGAACAAACATGCCGTGTGCGGCAGTACAGTTTTCAAGAAATAACTGCAACCACTTGTGGCCATAATAAAGGCAACGCCTTTTTCTCCTATTTTCTTTGAATTAAAATTTTTTAAGCAATTTGTTTTCATTTTTCCACGGCTCCTGGAAAAAGGGTTGTTACTTCGAGAGAGTAAATAGGGATGCTAAGATGAATAGGACAAAATTTCACATCAAAAACTTTAGTACACGGTTTTAAAACTTGAGTTTTTCCTTAAGGTCGTGCACTTGAACACGGTAGGCTGTCTTTGTGCCTGTAATATTACGAATATATGTTGTGTTTATTTAACCTTTATTACGTTTTCAGTTTTGTTAACTAAACGTAAATGCTATAAATTACCATCATGTCATTTAATTATGTATACACAATAATGTTTATGAATCATTCTTTCAACAAGTGAAATCAGGACAGTTCATATTTACACTAACAAATGTCGAATGCATGTCTCAGATATGTGTGGCATCCAGTAGTAGGACGCTTGACAACAGCACGTTTGGTGTGAATCACTAGCCCACACATGCGCTCGCGTCCACATACATGCACACGCAATTGGCTCGACCGTAAATAACAGCAGTAGATACACTTGTTTACGTCGGCGGAAAGAAAATGTGCAACAGCATTGCGTAGGTTTAAAGTTGTTCTGTGAATGTGTTATCCAAGTTTATTAACAACTATCAACATCTCGATGTTTGTAATAATTTACTGTTGGTGAGCAAATCGAAACTGAGTATCAAATCCCCCTCCATTCACATTGGTGAAGTGTGTAAAAAACTAGTGCACAGAGTAGATTCATAAAGCAAGCAGATAATTTTTGCACGGTCGGCCGAGCTAGAGAAGCGAGAGACTGAACTGCAAAACAAAGGGAGTAGTGTTATCTTCACGTCCCATCTGCTGAGAGAGCAAGCGTCAGGAGCTGTGACTAGGTAGTGGTCAAAAGTGGCACAAGTGACATAGGTTAGACACGTTGTGTGTGTTGTTTTCGAACCAACCAGTTGCCAGATAGGTCCTTGCGTGCACAAATTATCATACACGCGCATAAATTATCGTACGCATGTTGTGACGTGCACTGGCACGTACTTGGCCTCTTATCATATAGTAATTTCAATTTTTTTTTGGAAGTTATTTGCAAGAAAGTCCCAATAAAGTTTATTGAAGTAGTAATATTTTTCAATTGAATGGCGTATTTTGAATAAATGATACTCTGGACGAGCATATATGACCTTTCTGTAGCTCAAAATCAGGCGTGAGATCATGATAATGAAACAAGAATATTATCAGCAACGTAAATTAAGTGCCTGCAATGTCGGCATTTCTCATATTGATGTCCACCCGGCGTCTGTACAGATGCCCAGACCCCGGCATACTAAGCTAGGCGTTTGATGGTAAGTTAGGGTATAAGTCGCCCAAGTAAGTGGAGTACCCGGCCTAAATTGGCAATTTGTAACAAGAATGTGTATAGGCTAGGTGGATTGAAAACATGAGTTTAATTACATGCATGAACTGAGGGACTGCATTCCCTTTTTATTACCATGCAGATTACATATGAACATAAACTTAAATTGAGTATTAAGGGCTCCTTTCTGTAATATTGTGTAATTTTGTATCACTGATGTAATTCTGTTATCCACGTATTTCCTCTGCTAAACTTTAGGAGTAATCTTTTTTTTATGTTAGAAGTGTATCCAGACCATTTCATGTTATTTGATCTAAGTATGTAATTGAGAGTTGTGAGCACCCTGTATGGTGTATTGCACTCGTGGGTGGCAATCGAGATACAAGGTAAATAGGTAATTTATATGCAAGTAATTTACCCTTTTTACACATCAGTATTAAATTTGACAAAGAAGTGTGCCGAGTTGGGTGTTATATTTTAGTCTGGATACACTAGCAGGAATTAAATTCACTTTTTTTTCTGTGCTGACGATCACCATGTTGGAAGCATGACTTCCGACGACGAGAAGGGAGGCGAGGCAGCCATTTTGGTCGGCCTTAGCAGCGTGGGCACGCTGGAGGTCGGACGTCTCTGCTAGGCGCAGAGTTTTATGGTTTTTTTTTTTGGGCTGAGTCAAGTGTTCGGACAGTGTGCACCTAAAGACAGTGGGAAGGTGGTATTATTTTTTTTCTTTTAAGAGCAGAGAGTTTTTTTTGTGTAGCAGAGACTTTATTTTTTTTGTTTGTAATCAAGTTGAGCACGTGGTCGTGTAATCTCGTGTGCATTAAACTGCAGCGTTGAATTCAACATCGTTGTTGCTGTCATTTCATCAATTTATTTACACACCACCTACGAACCACCCCCTCATTGAAATAAGAGACCTCTGCCTACTGTTGAGGACCGCACACACGAGTGTGGTTGCCTGAGCCGTTATCTGCGTGAAAGGAGTATCACCACAGCAAGTTTTTTCTTGATATTGAACCAAAGAAAGGTCATTTATCCACGTCCAGTGTATCTATTTATTCAAAATACTTCACTCCAGTGAAAAATATTACTATTTCAATACACTTTATTGTGGAATTCTTGAAAATGATATCCCAAAACTGACGTTGCGGGAGCAAGATTTTGCAGACTAATCGCAATGGTACTTCTTGTACTGGATAACTGTTTCGGATGTTGAAATATAACGAAAACCGTTCTATGTACAAAACACCAGAAAACAGCCAAAGTGGGCAGATTTTAAATAATTGCTTTTTTAAACAACCGATGAATGTGACAGAAAATTCGGGAAAACCTTGTGATGTGACTGACAGAACTAGACTAACCACATGAAGTTACTTATCGTATACCTCTTTAATCTTGTTATGTTACATTTTTCATTGTAAGCAATGTTTTATCTTTACAAGTAGCATATTTTAATTTTAAAACACCAGAAATACTTTTAAAATTATTGTTGGAAAAATGTTGCGGCTTATAAAATCTGTTACTACACCTGAATACCGGCTGTAAATAATAAATGAGACAGACAAATGTTCCAGCAAGGAGTGTATTGAAAGTTCCTTAGGTACCTAGCTAAACTTATGAAAAATTTCAGTTAAACATACTCCAGAATGTAACTCTTTCGTAACTCTGGGGATTACTGAATGTAGTTTAACATTAACACAACATACCACATAAAAAACGTAAACTTAGAAAAGTAAAACATACTGTGTAACATTTCCATGGTTACATCTTGATGCTGTGTTTGCTGTGATTTCCTATAGTTTGCTTCAGCTGCTTTCAAACCTTGCTTCAAAAACTTCTCTGCTTCAAGTATTGTCACTGCTTCCTCTTCTGCAAGGAGTATGTATGCTGATGCACAATCTGGATTTATTTCTGTTGCTTTGTGTGCGGCATTGATTCTTGTAACCGGGTTACGTTCCCTCCAGGCTGTCTGCATAACTAACAAAACAAAAACACGATGGAACAAAATATTTACTAAACTTACTTTCAGTACAATGATGTAATTGAGTCCATGGTGGCCGAGTGGTCAGATCACTGGCCTCCCACATAGTTGATTCCGGTTAGATTCCCGGCGGGGTGGGTCCCCGAATTTTCACATGTGGGTATAGTGGCCGGACAATGCCACCGGTCTGCTTGTTTTCTCAGGGATCTCCCATTTTCCCCACCACTTCACTCCGATGCTGCTTCATACAACATATCACCACTCACCTGTGCTAAAGACCTAGATGTTTAGTGCTGACCAAAATCTCCTTTCATCACTTCAACGATGTAAATGTCGTACTGTACAATGAAAATAGCACACAATGATCACACCATGTATTAAATTGCAAAAAAAATTTCAGGCTAGAATTCACTATATCCAGTAATTGTATGCGTGCATTTGTACAGACTAATCGCAATGGTACTTCTTGTACTGGATAACTGTTTCGGATGTTGAAATATAACGAAAACCGTTCTATGTACAAAACACCAGAAAACAGCCAAAGTGGGCAGATTTTAAATAATTGCTTTTTTAAACAACCGATGAATGTGACAGAAAATTCATAATTAAGTTACAACACACAGGGTGGTTGTGTTATGGATAACCGACTGATGCTGTCAGAGGTAATGGATATGTGAAAGCATTCTCACACAAAGGTCTGGCCTACGACAGAAGAGACTGACAGTTAATCAAGAGAAACAACAAATTGTGTGCCACATACTGAGAAAATCTCCAAGCAATCTGTCAGTGATACTCACTGAATCAAACAATGTTTTGTATTTTTTTTAAATTTCTGAAATTGTTTGCTACTTTTAGAAATTTATTTTACATACTGAAGTATTTTGTTTTGGGTTTTTATATACTAAAAGCCCTAACCCATCGCATGTACTTTTACTGTGAATTAATTCATTACATAATTATTTGTTTTAGAGAGGTGTATGAACTGAAAATATGCAAATTTTGACTTTGAAATGCTATCATGAAAAAACTGGCTCAGAATTTTTTTTTGTAAGAGGAAAATGTACTTCCTAGTAACATCTACAAAATTAACACTTTTTCATACAAACCTAAAATTATGATTCTTCCCTCTTGAACGCTCAAAAGAGGCAAGCCCACAACACACAGTGGTATTATAATGTAAACCTGTGTTTGTTGCATGTGAAAATCTATTGATCAGAATGCTATTGTGGACTATGAACTAAACTGTAACATTGCCTGAATGAATTATTGCATATAAACACTGGCGAGTATAAAAACTCAGGTATTTTGTAACACAATAAATCACTAAATGAAAAAAACTTCTTTGCAAGTAAACTGGTTATGAGATGGGTAAATTGCCACCGTGATTTTGGAAGTTTGAAACCAGTTTAAGGAACATGGGATCATGGGACAAGTCATACATTTCTGGGAACTTGGTGGTGGTGGTGTAGCTGCCCTGCCCGTTTGTTGGCAAATCCAGACTTCCTGAACACTGTGCACATTCCATGAGTGTATGGTACCCATCAAATGGACTGTGTTTATTTGAGGAAGAGAAGGAGCGAGAAATATTGAGTCTATTGGGATTCTACAAAATAAATGACTTCAAACTATTTATGTGAAAATGTCTTTTTAAATTGAGAGAAGTGGCACATTTCATCAAAAAGCTGTGTTGTTGGTGATATTAAGCTATAATTATCATACTTAAACACAGTTTTTTTTACATTTTTCACCAGGAGGACTTACTCTTAAATTGAAAATTTAATAATTTTTCAAAATACTACATGTGTTAATTTAATATTGCTTGTCATATCTTGTATCTTTAAAGACGTGTGTGTTTTTTTGTAAAAAGTTAACAGTCTCAGAGTCCAAAGTTAATATCCATGAGTGTTTTGGAAATGGAAATAAAATGGATGTTTGATCATTGAGCTTGCGGAGTGGAAAAAAAATATTATTCGGGAAGAGTAATGAAAGTGTAAAATATGGATGTCTGGGTTTCACACAACAGTAGAACCCCGATTTAACGAAATGCCATGGGACCCAAAAATGTTTACTCTAAATCGATGTTTTGTTAAATCTGACTTAACACCTCCCACCACCCCCTTAAAAAAAAAAGTCTAGTCCTCGGGCATGTTTCGTCAAAATTTAACATAATTTTTAAAAAGTATATTGCCTCAAGGCAATAACAAATTGCATTTACCGCAATAGGTAAGCCAATGTTGTGAAAAAAAAAATCAGCTAGAACAAAACTTTGAATGGAACGCTCAGCGAGCGTGAGCATGATGAGTTAGGCCATTCTTGCGCACGCCATCAACACATGAGAAGTGATGACTTAACTCAGCACAGCCGTCAATATTTCCGTCACACTCCGGCCCACACCACCAACAAAATTAAGGAAAATCCCATTGAAATAGTTAAAAATAATTTTTTAAATGAAAACTGAATCAACAATTTGCAAGACAACGGTAAAATAATTATTAAATATGCGCTGTGACTGCAGCCATTGTAGCTTGTATGCAACCGCGCTCATGAAACAAACTCCTGTTGGTCTGCTTGCTAAAAATGCTTTGAACTTGAGCATTTTTTTAGCCAAGAAGAAACCAATTATTTTAATTTACGGCAATAAAATTTGTTTTAAAAAGTCTGCATAAATAACATTACGTATTTATTTTATAAACTCGCTTGTTTTAACACGGGACGAGAGTGTAAATAATCACGTTGCGCACCAATACATTCTATTGGTAATAGAATTAATCCATAGAGCATGCGGCACTGCAGCGCAATCTAAGGAGATGCGAAGCACTATCTGTGAATTAGTTTTTGTGCTGTCCACTGCCGCGCAGTGGAGACTGTGTACCTACATGCTCGTTCATTCGCCAGCCGCCAAGATGAAGATCTAGGCGCGCGCTTGTTATGCAACACAGTGTCGCTCACTCCGCCATGCCCATGTATCTCAAAATCAGTCCCGCGGCCACAAAGTTTTCAACAAATTTTAACAAATTTTTTTGTTTCTCGGCGGATGGTTTAAGCTTTTCTACGGAGAAATAAATATATACGGCAGTCGATGCTAGCATTTTTAAAGGACGTAACTTACAATTAATACTCGATTTTTTTCAAAGTCAAATTAGTTAGTTTATATATATATTTTTTGTAAGGTTCCTAAAAGTCCTTTCATTAAATCACTGTTTTCGTTATTCCCAAGTTCGTTAAATCGGGGCTCTACTGTATTCTGGTCCAATGTCTACCATAAGCAGGACACCATAAACATTTCAGGACTTCGAGTTCAACGATTCCGCATTGTCGGTTATAATCAAACCAGTTTCGCTTCAGCCTATATGCATGTGGAAAATCACTAGTACATACGATCCCTGTTTTATCCTAAGTTAATTTAAACGGAGAAGTAGCCTAGTTCAATATACCAATATAACTTGTGTTGAGTTAATTTTTAACATAGCCTATAATGGTCTGAAGATTTTTATTCCAATTATATGAATTGCAGCAGCTGTGAACTGAATAGTAAATGGGTTAACACCTGCATAAATAACTGTTACAATTAAATTTCACTTAAACCTTCTTTGTCTTCTGCACCAAAGAGCTATCAGTATAAATGGCATTTAAATAAATAACATTCCTGTTGAACTTTTCGATTATTTCAGCACCCACACCATCATAGTTAGTCTAATATTACATGTAAGCATTTAACTTGTCTACTACAACTTTAATTATGCCTGCACTTCTGTACTTAAGTAATTAGTATAGCCTGTAAGTTAGTAACATATGGACAAGGTAGTGCTGTTACCTTAAAATTATACATGTACAAGTATAGACTTAATACAATCTAGGTAAATTTAACCCTCTGAAGACATTATTCATATAAACTGCTAAAGTCTAACCAGGCATATTACAAAAATCATAGTAATGTGAGTTGGAATAAAAGATACCTCACACATTAGAAAAAGACAAAGTAGCTCAGTTTTGTAGGAGGTTTATATTAACTAACCCAAGTAACAGTCCTCGTCACAGCATAATGAATAACACACTTTTTTGGAACATTGTCTACAAACAGGGCTTGAGTCAATCATAGTCTGATGACACACATTACACTGGAGTCTCAACACGAGGTACGACAATGTAAATTACCACAGAGCACACACTGATGAATACAACTTCAAAAATATAGCATTTCGGGCCATTCTGACACTAGACGAGCATGTAAGGCCTTGCTCATGACAGTGACTGTGTGGTGATCATCTGTTAGATCCTGAGAGGTTTACAATATTCCGTAGCCTCTTGGACACTTTGGTACTGTGACCATTAAACAATACTTCAGTAACAATGTGAACCACAGGTAGATAACAAATAATGGGTTACTATTACGTACACTGCGATCTCTCTGATGCCAGGGAATGTTTAATACATTATGTAACTTTCAATTGCTTTTCACGAGACTGGGAAATGTGTTATAACACTTCAGAACTACCATGTGCATGGAGACAAGAAGTACTAAGCATAGTGGCTTGAAGAACACGTAGGTTAGGTCTCCAAGCTAAGTAACTTTAAGTCTCGATTCAAATGTGGATGCGCAGACTGGGCTTTCCATTAAAGTCATCCTCCCTAGGGTGGTGGGTTGAGGTAAGAGAAGAACCAGGCTTAAGCTCCATTTTCAAGAAAAAACCCAAGATTTAGGTAGAAGGGTGGGCTTCCACTCCATCTGCAATAAGCAACCCTAAGGTTTAGATACGAGGACGGGCTTAGGCTCCATTTTCAAGAAGCAAACCTTTAGAGGATGAGGTAGGGGAGTGCTAGGCTGACCTGGCTAAAGGCCAAGCCCTGATGACTAGCTCGGGTGAAATGCCCCCTTATATACCCATCTGTTAGTAAGATAGCCATCGGGCCACTTGAGGGAGTCTGCATCTACAGGTGCACCACTCTCACACAAAGGAAATACTCTTGTGACACAAAGTCACTCTGTTATGCAACTAAATTCTCCGACAAAAATAATAAACACTCATGTTGCTGTTCTAACACTACAATTAATACACAATAATACAGCCTGCCTGCCTTATCTGCTGTATTTCATTCCAGGAAAATCAGTGGATAACAAAAACTGTGTATATTCATGACATCTTAATAATCTATAACCTCAAATACTACTACGTTTGTGCGAGCTACAGATCTTTAATATGTTCATAGTGTGTCTCACAACAATTAAATATTGTAAAAATTACACGAAATGTGTGCAATTCGGCGCATGTTAGATACAGCGGCAGCCACACTGCAGTCACTTGGCAACAGAGCACGGCGAGCCAGGTGATCTGTCACTGCTGACATCGCAACACAGCACGGCCTGATGCGCCACGCTATCTCTTCCCCTTCCTACACTGCCAAGGACGTACGCTGGGCAGGAGTTAAGAGTTAATGGTCCGGCGGGCGTCGTAGGGCGACGGCCAGATGACCACGTGCTCTAGCCTAGCAGAAGGCGTGGTTTGGACTCGGGGGCGGGACTGATCGTTGTGACGTGGGGATGGCAAAGCCAGGGAAACCCTGAGTAGTGGGGGGACAGTCACTTCCCCTCCCTCCATTCTTCACGACCCGAACTCATCTGGCGCCAAGAAAGTACCTGCGTTCTGGCAAGGGTCGTTTGTTGCCAACAACTTAGGAAGGGATTCAAACAAGTAAACTGTACATGTACTAATAAACTTGATTCCGACAGTGCAATCACAAAATCACAAGTACACCATACCATACATCACGATTATAATTTCTTTAAGACAATTAAAGCCTGACTCAATGTGAATGTTATTTGGGCAGTTATATTTTGCATTGATAAGGTTTAAAGCTAGGAAGTCTTTCTGTTTTGTTTATGGCGGGGTAAAAAAAAAAAATGTTTTTCCCACGTTTACACAACCCCGTCATCGAAATTTAAATGGCAAAACATATCGTTCTAATTATTTTCGAGTTAATTGTAAACATAGATAGAAGACGTAAAAATAATTGACACTTTTTCGTACCGAAATACTCGCACTAGCATGTCTTTATGCATGTGTTTTAAAGACTTTTCCAACTGAATCTTGACATAATTAGGTAGCTCAGCCGAATGGAACATAACATAAAATAAGAAAGAAATTTTTGTTTTATTTGTGATTTAAATCGCTGTGGTTGACTATATAGCTGTTAAACATGTGAGACCATGACTACATACTCGTATTGATAACAGGGTCTTGGCAAGATGGAAGTGAAGGTTTTACTTATTAAAATTGTATTCGTTTTGGCGCAGCTACTGTTGAAACTACGTATATGCACCACTGACTTTTTTAAAAATTCTAGTATGGCCCACATCTAAAGGATATTTTAGGAAGTTTGTTCAGTAAAAAAACAGTCAGCAGAAAAGCATTTCAATACAAAAAAAAAAAAAAAAAACAATTGGAACATAATTTGTCCGTGTATGTTTATTTCTGTAGTAATAGTTTCCTCTCCTTTATACAGAAAATGTTTTTTTTTACCCGAAGGCGATAACGCAAAAGAATTGGTAATAAGAAATCATTATTTTCTTCATTTTTAAAATACGATTGGTTTATTGCCGTCTGTTACAGATACAATGTTACACGATGTTGTCAGTTGCGCGGTTTAAAAAACCCTACCCATTTTTTTCTTTATTGATAAAATCCTGTTTTGTTTCCTTCAAATAAAACACAGTTTTTATTTTCAAACTATGCCGGTTATTATTTTTTTTTAAAGTAAGCCAGATTTTTCTAACATAGAACTCGTTTGAACACCTTTTTTAAACTTGTTTATTTTCTTTAAAACAGTGTATTTTCGAAATTCAAATGAAGTCCCAAACTTTTTTGTCACATATATCAAATATATAATTTTAACATTTTTTTTCTTGTTGTATCATTTTGCGGGGTTAGCTATTGATACAGAACTTGATTTTGTCTTATTTAAGTTTTGTAATACAAAAAATAAATTTTAATCGAATATGTTGTACAAAACTTTAATTTCTTTTTTCGTACAAAACTTGTTTTAATTAGTTTCGGATATATTGTTTATCCTCGGCAATTCGACAAATTCTACAGACTTGTTAAAATCTATCAATATTGACTCTGGATTAGTTTTTGTTAGGTTACATAAAATCACAATTCATACAATCAAATACGCGAAGCCACTTATTAATTTCCAAGGTAAGGAAAGTGGGCTGTTAATTTCGTTGCAGCAGTAACTTGGACATACAGGTCGACCACGGCCCTTTGTTAAGCAAACATCTCAGCACTTAGCTGTTCCCTTAGAGAGTTTTTGGAAAAACTTGGAAAACCAAAAAAGTCTGGCCGGGGCCGGGAAACGAACCCGGGTTCTCCCGACAGAGTCTAACTCGTTACCGTAGTGCCATATCGCTCGGTTATTATTTCAGAGTAGAGTTTAAAATAAAAACAAAAAAAAAGAAAATTTTTTCCACGTTGGTCCTTTCCCACATGCTCTAAATATGTTTATAATAGTTTTTTTGCATCCTTTGAAGAAGTAGTCATTAAGGGGGAATGATCCCTGTCAGATCGGTTTGACGGTTTTTCTTATACATCAGGGAATAGACATGTTGTTTTGCTTTTTTCACGCAGACAAGGCAAAGTTTATTGTTTCATTCACTTTTTGGAATCCATATGGCATTGTTTCTGTTAATTTTGTGGCCTCTGTAGTCACTCCCGTAAATAAAGCAATTTTTCCATTTAAGCTGTGTTGAGGCTGTTTGAGTGAAGACATGCTGTGGAGCACGACAGGGCAAGCACCGGCTCCGGCTCAACCCCCCTTAACCACGAGGCAAGGCACGCCTATGGACAATGGCTTAGGAATGTGAAGGGAGGCTAACAATGACCGTGAGGACACTGGCGGATGGGGGTTGGGACCGGCAGGCGGGCTGGTAGCAGGTTTGCTGGGCTGGACACGGCAGTCAGTCAGCATGAGGACTCGTGATCGGACGCTTGCAGTGAGATTGTTTGTTGGAGTGATGTATATGTGCATGTAGTTCAAAATCAAAATAAACGCACGTCGGCGTAAACAAGCTGTTTCACGTTGCAAAATAATGAATATATTATGGTTCCAGCAATTACAGAAAATCGATTAAGTTTGTATCTATGCCCTGCCGTGACAACATTTTTGATACATCGACTGGAAGAGAAGTTATCGGGAAAAAAAAAAAACAGATAAATCTAAGGTGGAAGGGATCAATACCTCTTAACATAGTTTAAAAACGGGGTAGGAAGTATAGTTTGCAAAGGTGTTGTAAATCAAATATTCGAATTTAAACAATAGCCTCAGCCACATAATTTATCCTCATAAAGCAACAAATAAACCTACCTGAATAAAACTTTTTTTTCCAAGTTGTAAGGTAAGTCGGCTGTTACAGCTTCTGAACAGAGTGGTTTATCGGAAACATTAACACGTAAATTGGTACAATGTCAGGCGCTGGGAGAGTTTTTGGCGGTGGCCCTTGTTATGGAACTTTCTCGGCATTTGCCTGGCGTGATTTCCAGAAACCATTGAAAGTCCAAGAAGGTCCAGAAACGAG
>PNEQ01119532.1:0-94024 GCA_003012365.1 Medauroidea extradentata
CGGAACTGTACACTCTTGATGAACGCGCCGTAGACCAACGAGCATGAAATATTTGCCGGCTACTAGATGTGTTGTGACCACTCAGTAGTAAGGGGCACCTGCACATCAGCGTGTCAGTGGCTGTAGAGTCAACCAGCGCACAACCCTGTACAGCTCTTGGCAACTGCAGCCCTACCTGGCAACAACCCACGAGCCGCCAGTGTAAGTTGTGGTATCAATAAATTTAAGTGTGCTTTTGTCTGGTAGCTTGAAGTGGAAAGACAATCAATGTACTCGTAGAATAGCAAAATCTGTTAAGTGTATATGATTATACCAACCAGATTTAGGATATAATCAAAACGTTATAAGCCAACACTAAGACATCCACCAAACAATATATTCAGACGAACATGCCACGAAGAAACCCGACCAGCCCATAGCTGTCAGACTAATGTTCATATCCAGAACCTCTTGCACACCATAACCGCCACTCCATGTCGCTTCTGTATACCTGGCTGTTCTGTGTTACGAGCCCTCCTTTGATAGGCTAGGTTTGTGTGTGTGTGTGTGTGTGTGTGTGTGTGTGTGTGTGTGTGTGTGTGTGTGTGTGTGTGTGTGTGTGTGTGTGCAGGAGTGGTAAGGTTGCCATTGACCGACGTATGTAATGTATTATCGCCTCTCCGTGCAAGTTATTCAGAGAGCGTGCAGTAATTTACTATTATCCCTTTTTTCCTAAGGTACTTTAAGCGGTGACCACAATATTTCATTTGTGAGCATCATAGTTCAAAGTCTAACGTTTGTTTCTAGTTGAATTTTTCAAATCCGGTTGTTATTTTTCCTTATAACGGCAATATGGAAAACCCATGTTTGATCATTTTGAGGGGCCCGAAAATGTTGTTTCTAATTAATTTACCGAATTTGTAAAACTATAGCGACATAGTTTCAAGTGTGTGTTCTTTTCATAGGTTTTTAAATATAATGCGTCTTAAATGGTTTCGTCAAAAAAAGAGGCGGCCCCTTAAGAGTCGAGCGTGACATCTCGATAAGCACTAACCTGTTACTCTTTAGAATAAAAATATGTGCTTCGTTTTTAACTGTACTGCAAGTAATATTTAAATAAAAATGTTTTATATATACACTGGTTTTAAAACGAAATTCTTGTAATATTGAAAACGAAAAACGTGCGGTGCATGCAATATATAATTGACTCATGAACAGTTCACTTGAGTCACTTACATTTTTATTGCTTAGCAAACGATATGATATGTTGCGCGAAGTTTCTCAAAGACAGTTACTCTTACGCTCCTTACTATTATCTTTTGACTTTGCCTCCCTTCCCCCTTTTTTTTTTAAATGTAAAAGGTATTTTCTTAGGAGAACTTATTTAATACTTCTCTGTCCTTTCTAAATACGTGGTGTGTATGATATTTTACATTTTAATATTATTTTCTACTTTTTAGACTGCTGTGTGGAATTTTGTATACGATTTGAAACGAGCAAAATCTGTACCTAGATGAGAAATTACGAAACAGGCAGATAAGAAAGCGAGTTTTTATTGTATTGTCATTCAGTTCTGAGCACTATTTAAAATTTTAAGTTTCTAGCTCATCAGGAAGTTATTTAAATAAAAAATAATCAACCACGTTAACTAAGGAATTACTTAAATTTTATTCCTATTGTCTCATTGGCATAAAGTTTAGAGCTATAGTTACAGTTTCAGGTCACTAGCATTAGGGAATTTAGTTAAAAATTGATTGGAAAATTTGCACCGAACAGACAATAAGACATTACGAGTATAAAAAACGTGGTATAGTCCTAATTGATACACATGTATTAAATTCTTATGAAGTTAATAATTTTTAAAAAAATGTGCTTGATGTAAATATATAGGAAAAAGCACGCATACGTAATACTTAGGAAATAAAAACAGTACCTAGTAACTTCAACATCTGACATACGTACGTAAATTTTAAAAATCTTCCTTTATAACAAACAGGATCCACAATTACAAAATATTTGTAGATACTATTACGTTCCAAATTAGTATGCGGTAAACAAAAAAAAAAAAAAAAATTCAGTGACCACATATTTTCGTTAGTTGCAGCAAATTTTTTTTCTAGTCAGCACACACTCTATTAGGCATGGTAAAGAAAATATTTGGATAGCTACCACAAAACATTTTTCCCATGTATCGAGAAGAAAATCCAATAATAGAGGATATTTGCACATAGTTAAATGTCGTTTTAACGAGGGTCAACAAGGACGAGTTTTTGATCAGGCCACTTGCCAAAGTAGGACTTGTGTGTTCCCTCTCTCACACAAATCAACCATAAACAATGTGGTCGCCTTAAGGGAGGTGTATTGAAACTTTGACGGCGGAGCAGTAAACTTGTTGTACCTTACTTGGCTTAAAGTATAATAAAAATTGAACTCTGCAAATAAGCCCTGCTACGTGGGTCTTGGCGCAGTAAAATATAGAGCAACTGAGGGTATCTGATTACAACTCGACGGACAAGAATCCTTATTAGGGCACGTTTCAGTAATTATATTGCACCTTTCCTGCCGCCATGTTGAAACGTATTTTTTCTACAGGAACGTTTTTATGGTACACTGAAATTTAAAACCATGGTTTAATTTAAAATATTGTCCCAGTTAGTGCCTTGTTTTCTATACGTACACAATGTTTTAATGCCCTGATTATTCTTTGGTGATACCGTCAGACCGAGAGCAATTTAAATGGATTTATTTATTTATTTTAAAATACTCTCAACACGCGCAATACATGTGTCACCGTATTTATTACGGCTCAGTTAACTCGTATTAGAAGAAATGTGTGTCATTTTATTAACGTATTTAATTCTTGCTGGTAAGATCTTCTCTTGTTCATTAAACAACCGGTTACTTCCAAGGAAATGACAGAAACTTGTTGCAATGCATTAAAGACATGTATAAAATGCTTTTAATTTAGTGCAAGTCATTTTACTTGTTTTAAAAATCGTATTGTTATAAACGTGCGAAATATGCTTTATTATTTGACGATAAGCTGTAACTAACGTGCCTAGACTCGCGCGAACGCAAACCATTATGACACCGGGCCTTTGTGTCTGTGTGTGGCCGCAATACAAGATAGTTAGAGATGATGGCTAGGGACCCCTGTTTTTCTCGCGAAAAGAATTTCGCCCCACTTCGTTTCGGTGCCTTACGTGCACATCTGCAGTTCTGCCTCGTGGTCAGTGAATGTAAATTTTAACTCTCTCGAGCCTTGGGATTCTACCGGCAAATCACAACCGTGAGGTGTTACAGATACTTTATTGTAATTGGCTCAGACAAATGATATACGGCTCTTCATATAGACACGCTGCCAATAATTATGAAGCAGAACTGCAGATGTGCACGTAAGGCACCGAAACGAAGTCGGGCGAAATTCTTTTCGCGAAAAACCAGGGTCCCTAATGATGGTATATCGCGAAAATTTTTTGTACCAACATACTATTGAAAACGCTGTCGTTTCTTGCAACTATATTATTCGATGAAATACTTCTGACACATCGTAGCTATCTGAAGACCAATTGTCATCAATCATTTTAATATCCGAAGTCTTATTAGCTCAGTCAAATAGGGCTACAGCTACAAGTAAAAGCTTAAGCCATATTCTATATTCTGGTAAGCTTAACGTGTGTTGAAACCCAGTAAACCGTCAAGTTTTCCCGCGATAAACTTGCATTCCGTGGCTGCAGCATTGTGAGTTTTCGTTTCATGCCGTTGCCCAAGAAACGGAGGAAGCATGATGGCCTCAAGGTTGAAAGTCTGCCTCGGGTTTGATAATTTCCCCTCTGGCTTACTCCCTACTATTTAGTTGTTATTTATTTATAAAAAACGTGATGATTCAACTCATGAAGCCAATCGTCGTTGTTAGTGATCTGATGTAGTAGGTTTTTGCTACGGCCTTGTAGTTATTTGGACGCGAAAGTTGATTAGCCTACATTCTATTAAATAGTTTGTAAATGTACCACACGTCCGTATAGGAGAGCTAAGAAAGTAGGTATGGTAGAATAGTTTCCCAGACATCCATGGTAACAATCCTAAGCCAAATTATAAAACAGTTAAATTTCTACTGAAGTTGCAAGACTTATATGATAACATTTGTAAAAGTTTGCATATATGCAAGGCGGAAGTATGGCAACTGTCCCATACTGCGTTTGGGTTAGTTACTTCCTAAACATTTTAGGAGTTATTTTACAGTGTACTCCAAGACATGCGTAAACACTGCGTGCAGTGTTTTCATGGCTAGTATTTTCCCATGTGACGTCAAGCTGTGACCCTATTATTTTATTTTTGGATAGTATGTGCTATGGAGTCCAACGCAAGTCTCTATCATTGGGTTTTACGGTTACGACTTGTAATTTTCCAGCTGCAGCATTGTTAAGACTACATTTTTTTATCACTTTTGAGGAGCTAGAAATTATGTTTTTAATAAGTGGATGGTATGTTTAAATGATACACATAAGTTAGGTTGAAGTGTGTCTTCTTTTCGTAGGTAGACGCTTTGGAAACAAATTTTAACAGTTCTGTATCTCGGAGGCGTAAGACATTACGTCCAAGTTTTCTCGACATTCACTTTTAACCATAAATATTACCACACGTTTAAGTACTTTCTAGTGGCATACAACACCAAGTCCGTGTTGTGAGTACGAACACGTAGTGAATTTTCATTGGTATGACAGATTTACAATATATGTTTTCCGTTAGGCAAGCAAGAAAAGATGGGCATCAAACCTGCATCCTCCTGAATCCGAATCAAACGAGTTTTCCAATTCGTCACCTATCTCACTTACGTTCTCAAGGATTCGCTGACATGTGTCGATTTTGCACTCGGAGCCGAAGTTGCCGAGCGCATCACCCGGATAAAGAGCGCATATCGCTGGTCTTTCTGGGCTATGCAAATCGGTTCGGCCGAACTCTCTCCTACGCGATCCGTCATCTTGACATTTTCGCGTCACCGCGTAAGAGCGAAGATTGGAGGCCATTATTTGCTTTTTCTTTCGTTCCCGGGAAGAAGGCGGAACATGTGATTACTAGGAGTTAATTGTTTTCGTGAAGTGGACGCCTTGGGGGATGCAGACTCTGAAATGTCAAAAAGAACAGTGAGTAATCGTGGCGGGATGACCTGAGAAATCGCCCGGAAGCAGTTCCCAGAAGCGAAGTATTAATACGGATGACTGTAGACGTTTTTTTTTTTTTTAGTTTTTTTTTTTTTTTTTTTTTTTTTTTTTTTTTTTTTTTTTTTTTTTTTTGTCTTGTCTCTCGACGGAGGCTTACGACATCGTCGCATGCTCATCTTCAGATGTAGAGCGACTGCTCATGACCTTCGTCAGACTACGGGACGCACGTCGGAGGTGATCCGGGGGATTCCCCGTTTCGTTCGTCACTTATGTTTTGTTATTATGTCCTGTTCACGTCAGCGATGAAGTAGTCCACACCCATATAAGATGTTCACGGCTAGTGACTACTTTTGAATGCCCACTCTAGCAGGAAATTTTTTTTTCATCCTGTCCTCGGCAATGTTGCATTACAGTTTAACATTCATTTTATTTATTTTCCAGATAATGTTTGTCAACAAATTCCAGAACGTTTATTGGTCTAGGCACTAAGCATAAACGTCGCATGCAGGTTATTGAAGTGGTCTAAATTTTCTAAATACTCGTCCAATATGAGAATGAACGTCACTATGTGAAGCAAAATAACCTTCGAACATCTGTCTCATTTACTTTTTTTTTTCTTCTTCCAGAAAGGAAACTGATTGCCGAAAATAATGTTTGATACTTTAAACAAATTGATAGAAAATTTCAATAAATTACACAAGAGTAGTTTGTAACTGTTTAACAGTTATTTGTAATATATTATTACCAAGCATTTCATGTAGATTTTACGTCAGTATTTGTAGTCTTACAAAATATTTTGGGAATTATATTTTGTAAAAGTGTAAAATATTTTTAGATGCGATTTCTTTTGAAAACTCACTTTGTCAGGAATAAAACATATAAGCAATGTTCTTGTCTGTCTTCAGACTATGAAATTCTGAGTTATGTACAATCGATACACTAGTCCACACTGCCTTCAAATTCCGGTGGGGAAGTCGGAGCACCCAGAGTAAATCAGCCATTTAACAGTTGCGTGCCCCATGTCAAAGTGAAAAACTTAAAACAATTTTCTCTTTTCGTTAATTTATGAGAATAGCAATAAATTCAAGCTGGGAAGCACCAATTCCTCTTTAAGGGTGTCCACGTGACAAAAATTCAAAATTTTATATTTGCTTGGCATAGTGTTAGTTTTATAGACGTTACTTGTGACTTCATTTTACACTTGTAGAAATTTTTTAGCTCTCATAGTTTTCCCATAGTGGCATGTGAAAGTCAGAATTTGCAAGTTACAGGAACATACTGTAGGTATAACGAAAACCAAATGACTTACTCGAATGAAATAATTTACAGCGAAATCAGATATTATGGGCACTGTGCTAAAACATTTAAAAACCCATAATGGAATTTCTTTGTATTTTTTATAAATATCCGAAAATTACGAAAATTTACTTCATTAATAGCAACTTTTAAAAAAGACAAAATTACTTTGTTGTGCGTTTTAAATCTTTTAGCATAATGCGCATAATATCTCATTTCAGTGTAAATTATTTCATTCGAGTAAGTCACTTGTTTTTTTGTTATACCTGTGTTCCTGTAACTTGCAAATTCTGACTTTGACATGCCGCTATGGGAAAACTATGAGAGCTAAAAAATTTCTACAAGTGGAAAATGAAGTCACAAGTAACGTATATAAAACTAACACTATGCCAAGCAAATATAAAATTTTGAATTTTTGCCACGTGAACGCCCTTAAGTGATGTGGACGGTTTGTTCACAAACTCTTGTTCCCTCACGTGATGAGCAAATCTTGGACCCATCATTGTTCAAAGTTCCGCTCCACGTAGGCGTGACGCAGTGATGTCATCGTCACCTCGCTTGAATCACCAGTGCAATTAATGTGCATCCTGTTTGAGGAAATATGAGAAATAATGACAGTGTGCTGACCTGGCAGACGTCTTCCAAGTACTGAACGTGATAGAATCCCCACGCACTAAATAATACGTAATATTTGCGTGCTTTGTTGATGTCTTCCGTCTGTCCTGGAAATAAACATTGGCTTGCCTGCTACATGACTGTTGAAGACCTTCGAATTTCGCTTTATTGTCTGAAATAGGTCAGGACTCTTAAGATACTCTCTGCTTATCTAACTCCTGTTCTTTGGCCGGCAATTAGTGTGGCGCACCTGAATAACTTTTCCAGTCAAGCTACTGAACGTAAATACACTTTAAAATTCGCTCTGTAACTACATTTCTGTGACTACTGCTTGACACGTTTTATCCATTACAAAATTTTTATTTTTTTTGTATTTAAAAATAAATTCTGAAATTTTATAATTTTTGTCTCTTATAGATTACAAAATAAAACTTGTAATGGATTTTAGAGTATGTCAAGCAGTAACCTGTGATATATTTGGCTGGCTGTAGTGATAAGGGCGATTCAGGCAGTGCCTCACGTCTGCACGTCGTCTGCATGCGCTAGTCGCCAGCTGGCACACAGGCTCTCTGACGACAACGTACAAGGATGACCTATCGTTTTGTTACGTGTTAGTTATAAAAACGCAATGCACGTGCTTAGACATTTGTAAATACTCTCCACGACGACTACGAAATCATGATTTGTTAATTTCTTGTAGCATATATATATATATATATATATATATATATATATATATATATATATATATAATTATTGCACATATTTATAGTGTCAGCCAATCCGTGATTTTGGTAGACTACAAATTTTTCCAATGTTTTTTACGAAGAAAATCCTTGTAACTTTGTAAACAAATTATTTTACAATAGTGAATTTTTTAAACATTTACGAAAGTATGTGAAACTACAATGAAACGTCTTGACATTGTTAAGAAAAAAATTCAGGGAAAGAACAGTCGGTGTAAGCACAAGGAATTTCTCTGTAGTGTTACAAAACTTTACGTTTGTAACTTTACAAAAGAATAATTTTGCAGAGAAAATCTTTGTGCTTTTTTACTTTTACAAGATTTTGTAAAAAAAGTACACAAAAATGTTTGTAAATTTTTTTACAGTGTATAATTCATAAGGATGTATGTGTATATATATATGAATATGTGTATGTATATGTGTGGGATTATGTTTAAATATGTGTATTAATTTGTATAAATGTATAAATACATATATAGGTATGCACAGGCTGTTACTTAATTTACGTTGGCGAACTTTGGTAGGTGATTTCTTATCAAATATGAGGTAAGGTTACACATTACAAATGTTCGCAAGGGAGAATTTACCCTTAAAAATCGAAATTTAAAATTGTTATTTTGCAAAATTCAGGAAATAACTTGGAGTAAAATTTAAAAAACTGCAGTACAGGATGCATTTTTCGGATTGCAAAATGTTTTTACGTGTTGGCTGTGTTCTAAGTGCTCACCTCGGATGTACTGTATTGCAGCCACTGGCTATTTGTATGAATGTTTTCCTTGCAAACGGTACGTTATAGTGACTTCCGACAATATGGAATTTCATGTTACGTAGGATATACTGCTCAGAAATACAACAAGAAAGGTTCACAAAATCCAACGCCACGAACCTTTTAGTTATTTAGGGGGTTTCCTCCCGTGTTATTTTCATTAAGGGGAGAGATTTTTGTTAATAGTGGTTTCTTGGCGGTGTGAAGATCTCATTTACACTAACTGTTACTTGCTATGAACCGTTTAGAAAATAAATCACAAGCAAACGTATTTAATTCCACAGTGTTTCAAGAAGGTTTTATTTAAGTTGAGAAATACATAGAACTACATTTGGAAGTTCGCTGTTGGCAGTCTGCAGTCGAAGATAGTTAGCTGTATCTTTGAATGTTGAACTGCCGACTGTCGAAAAATTCCAACAAACCAAGCGTTGCCCTCGTAATAACGTGATGTAACCCATTATTGTTTTTGGAAATTTTCTATGCTTCCAAATGCAAAATAAGCAATTTTTTTTTACAAACAATGGCTTAACAGTTGTTTATATCATGGCTGCTGGCCTGCGAATTCAGAATCGGGCCTTAGGCAACATAGTTAATTTTGAATTACGTGCTCTTACGGCCACGGAATTGTTTTAAAGGTTGATTTCAAGTATATTTTAAGTTATAGTGAACGGTATATACAAGAAACATTTTATTCCTGCTGCTTGCGTCATGTTGGCTCCTGTTCAGAAGTTTTTCTGAGCGGTGATCTGCTGCGTTTGGAAGTCCTGGCAGGAGCCAAGGTAAATGTCAGCTGTCAGCTGTCTCTACCAATTATTCCCGCATGTTAGTTTTACAAAGCGCTCGCTAATAGTGGGAATTCGCTGCTTCCGGCAGTTCGGTAAGCATTGAAGTTGTTCTCGAGCAGAAAAAAAAACTAATATACAAATTACAGCCTCTGGTATGTATTTTGCAGGGAAAAATTAAGTCTTCTTATTAAACACGTGCTATAGAATTAAGAATCTTGACTTAATGATTTGTACGTAGAATACAAAAAAAAAATCAAGTGAGTTTATTAGGTCTGGGAATAAAGCGAGTTGTTAAGCGTAAAGGCACAGGTTTGAATCCCGGTCGTCCATTTTTTTAATCATGTCAGTTAAAAAAATATATCTTTAATATGTAGTGTACAATGAAATGGTTTTAATGTTCGAATAAAATAAATAATTTTACCCTCATTTCACCATTACGTGTACAAATATGTATATATTTTGTAACGTCACGATCATGAATGCCTAGGCCTAATTTATATTTCTCACAAGAACAACCTTCGCATTTCTACAAAAATAATAGCTTTGCGTACAGGTTGTTACTTAAGAAAGCACAAAAAATGTTTAAGCACACATTGACATTACATTTAATTAAGTGTTTGTCCTAAATAAATATTTAAATATTTTTTTGTTACTGCTTACATAAGTCCAAATCAAAGCTACACTGTTTTCGAAACGTTTCCAACAGTAAAAAATTTTCACACGTACAGAAATACAGTAACAAAGCTTAGATTGCTTAGATTTTTAATTTTGTCTCGACTACTGCTAGTGGTAAAATTTCAGCAATCTTCAACTAAATGTGAAATCAATGAATAGGGCCTATGTAAATATTGTCATAAATTATTTCACAAATGCAACCTCATTTCAATTATTGATACTATATTTTTTCGAGTACCACATTACTTTTTTTTTTGCTATGGATTATCTTTTTAAGTATG
Organism: Medauroidea extradentata; assembly: GCA_003012365.1. Classification (NCBI taxonomy): domain Eukaryota; kingdom Metazoa; phylum Arthropoda; class Insecta; order Phasmatodea; family Phasmatidae; genus Medauroidea; species Medauroidea extradentata. The sequence continues at coordinate 10,306 of PNEQ01119532.1, forward strand.
CGTGTTAAGATTAACATAAATATGTGCATTGCCTAATTCAAGAAAAATGTAAGTACGTTGAATATGTACAACATCTTTGTTATAAAAGTGCAGCTGGACGAAGTAACTAACAACGGTTCCCACCACAAGTATCTTACCACTAACCCGGAATCAGGAGCAGCGTTCCTCGTGCTCTAGCTCCGAGTAGTTTAACATTTCCGTGTAATTGATACGTTTCCAAACTCCAGCTCAATTTGGTCAGCGACCTCCCGTTTAACATCTGGAGCCCACCGTGACCACACGCGATCACTAACACCACCAGTGTTGCCTGCAAAAACTGCACAAGTCTACTATTATCTTTTATGCCCGTATTCTATGAGACTTGGAGGCAGATTGCGTTTGCATCACTTGCGAGTCGGGAGTATGGGTTGGCACGGTAGCTAGGCCACCCACAAAGGTTAAGTTCTTTCTGAAAAAGACTAAAAATTTAAATAAAATATAATTTCAAATGATAACTACCCTAGTATCGGCAATAGATTAATTTTATGCTGACTTTGTGGGAATTGTGGGAGCTATTTTCATCATGACCTTTTTAGTTTTGTATTCCTACCGGATATTATTCTAATTCCTTGGACATTAATTCAACTCTAAATGAAATTTTCTTATTTATCATAGCTTAGGCTACGCATACCGGCTTGTTAAAGTCAAAATGTTACATGTCGCGGTTTTAAGTGCGGCACGGAAACCAACCGAAACAAACCGAACGAAAATAATTCACAGTGAAGAACGTGGTTGTAGACTGCAAGGTATCCCATACAAAACAAAAAAAAAAAAAAAAAAAAAAAAAAAAAAAAAAAAAAAAAAAAAAAAAAAAAAAAAAAAAAAAAAAAAAAAAAAAAAAAAAAAAAAAAAAAAAAATGTACGTATTAAAAAATTAAGCAATTTAAAATGAAATGTTCTTTATATACACATTTTTTTTTGTAGTTTTATATAAGAGAACTTGTAGGCTACAATATCGTTATTCAGTGTGAAATATTTCAGTCTAATAAGTAAGTGGATTTTAGTGTCCGTGATAAGCAACATTTAGACTTTCAGAAGCCGTTATGCAAAACTATGATAGAAAAGAAAATTTCATAAATGTAAAATTAAGTCACAATAGGTTAAATATAAAAAAGAAAAGAAATAATTATCTTGTACAAGTTTAAAATTCAAAACGTAATGATGAAAACTGTTGTCCTCCGTAGAAAACTGCCTTCTTCGACAATACTTGGTTTTGCACCCGAAGTTTTCTCTCTGTGAGCGACATCGTAAAATCGACCCTTTACTGGTATCACACAGTTTGCGGCGGTAAAGATACCCTTGCTAAACTCTTCCATTATAGAACCGATATGTAATATAATATACAGTATGTATTTTCTTCACCTGCAGTAGCATTAACCGTGATCGGAATAGGACACCGTCCCATGTAAGAAACTTGTCGACGTTGCCGTTGTCCGGCTGGTTTTCTTGCAGTGGTCTAGTTTCCCGAGTCCTTCGCATTCTGTCACTTTCTCATCGTAGGGCTTTGTATTTTGTCATACTTCAGTCAGAAGTTTACACTCTGGATATTACGCATTGATCACGGGTATCCTACACACATTGAATTTCATTTTATGGTTGTTTTGGGTGTATGCGATGTAGTCTAAAAACAAATCTTTAAGAGGGGATGGTGCTGAAGTTAATAAATATTATAAAATTCGCAAGAAAATGGTAGCCAATTTAGGAAAAGGAAAATAGCTACCTCTGTGGGAAATTATTATGCTACTGTGAAGAACTCGAAATCGGAGCTAAACGTTGTTGTGAATTGGGACGTACAAAATTCGCGTAATGTCCTGCAAGCAGACTAGACTCCAAAGAGCTGTACACGCGCTCGACTTCTGCCGTTGGCCTACTGTGTGGTGGTCTGCCACGGAGAAAACTTCTGCCCGATAACTATACCGGATTTACACGTTGGTCCAACACCCGACCTTGGAAGGAATAGGCAAGTGTGTAGTTTGTGCTTGGCCGATCTTGGAACGTTGGCTATGTGTTGAAAACATTGGCATTAAATTTCAGTTTTTCTCCCAACATCAAAGGGGTTGGCTTTAACTTGGGCTTTGTTTACCCGGTGGTTTCTTTGATTCGTAGTTTAATAGGGAAATTAATATTTGAAATGTATTTATGGCCAAAAGTGAAAGTTTTGGAGTTGATAGAACAATACCATTGTTCAAATTTGCTGTGGACCCTCAACACAAACTACATAACAATATATGTGGAGCACGGAGCGGCGGCGCGGCAGCAGGGAGAGCCCGCACACTTGGGCGCGGTGGAGCGCGGCGCGGCAGCAGGGAGAGCCCGCACACTTGGGCGCGGCAGAGCGCGGAGTGGCGGCGCGGCAGCAGGGAGAGCCCGCATACTTGGGCGCGGTGGAGCGCGGCGCGGCAGCAGGGAGAGCCCGCACACTTGGGCGCGGCAGAGCGCGGAGCGGTGGCGCGGCAGCAAGGAGAGCCCGCACACTTGGGCGCGGCAGTGCGCGCTGTGCCCCGCCGCTCTTCGCCCGAGTGTACAAGGATCTATTTATTACTGAACAACGGGGAAAAAGTCACTGCACTCCGCCGCGCCCAAGTGTATGTGGTAGTCGTGTTGCAGATACAGAGGTGTATTACTGGATAATTTGTACCTTGCCTCTTTCACGCTCGAAAGTGTATCTGCATCTACCATTCCACTGTTCCTCAGACAACTAAGTGTTACGTATTGTTAGTGCTCAGCACCGCACATCTTGGAACATTTGATGCTGCGCCACTGACACATGACAGGTACTAAGTTACATTTTAAATAAGTAAATGCTCTTTACAAATTATAATTTTTTATTTATGCCCGAATAGGTAATGTGTGTACAAAGACATTCACTACACCGAATGCACTTATAAAATTTCTAAATATGCCCATATAACGATTGAGACAAAAAAAACTGTCTTCAGGCCATTTACAGGTTTAAAAAAAAAGCATACGTTAGTTATTTATCCCATTCTGAGAATGTAAAGAACTTCGTGCAGTTATCATTGCTAAAATTATTACATTTTATGTCTACCTTCATTGTATTAAGTTCATTGTCCAAATTATCTTCTATTTCCTCGTGAAATTAGTTTAAGTAAACTGTTTACATTTCATACAATGTACAAGAATTCTCTGTCTTACACTGTACGCATTATCAGTCATTATGTTTTTAGTACGAGCTCATTTGAATTAAAACGAGAATGTAAGACATCACAGACATTGCCAATGTCCCCACCATAGGGAGGTCGATCTTACATACGCCACCTGCATAAAAGGATAAATCCCTGCTTGAAATCTGGTCGTAGAGCAGTTTAAGTTGCTCTGCCAGCTCATCGTCTGTTGGCGGGACCAGAAGAAGCTTTTCTACGACAGTAACTGTCTTCCTCACTTCCAGTTTGGCAGCCCTGCAAGCTGCTATGATGCAAGCTGTGTTACATGTGTACAGCAGAAAAAACATTAGGGTAATGCATATCACTTGGCCAAGGTTGGCTACGTCAGTGGTATTCATGTATACCATATTATAAATGCCATTTGTGACTACTGCACAACCTGAAAATATCACGAAAAAAGACTGAGTGCTGTACCCATCGTTCACAAATGTGATACACTTCAAAACCTTTTCATAGAGTTCTCTGGTAGAAAATATCTGCATCTGTAAATTACGATTTGCAAGAGGCCTGTTAATTTCAATGTCTCTTGGTTCATTTAAGATATTCGCTTCTACGAAACTCTTCACTAGGGGCACTATCAATATTCCGACGTTACTTTTTGCATGAACGTCGAGAAACATTCTCTGTAGTTTTGCAGTCAGTCTCATAATTCGCTGCTGAACTTGCAGTACCCAGTACGCATAATCGATTGCAACAACCATGATTGTTGAATGCACCAAGTACGAAGATATTGAAGTGAATCTGCTGTACCCCAAATGGTCTCCGGTGATCCACATATCAAACGCGAATATTCCGGCCATGCAAATGAAAGCAACTGTTGTTACATTGTTAGTTATTTTGGAACATTTGTTGTAAAATCCTCGTGGAGAGATAAATATTTTGTTGTCAACTTCAACAAACTGTTGCAAAATGTTTCTCCTTGATCGTTGGTTTACGCAAGAACATACTACACATTAGAAACTTGATATATCCAGACCTAATGTTGACATCTGTGTAACCAAACTTAGCATACTATTTTGAGAATAAACAGAATTAATGTGTATGTATTCATTGATCCAAATAAGAACTATAGCAACTGCAACAAATACTACGTATATCATCCTTGCTGCTGACCTCTTGAAAACAACCTCAGGATTGCTGAAGTGGTTTCTTACAGTGATTTTAAATGTTTCAAGACCGAAGAGAATTTTAATTTTAAGCATAATGTCGGCGGGTAGATCCAGGTCCTCTTTGACATACATTTTACCTGCAAAAAGGTTTACAGTATGTTTTAACATGTCAAGACATGCAACAGTTTTAAAGTAATAAAAAATCATGAACGCAATTTTAAGTGGTGACTTAACATTAATAACTAACTCTAAGACCTAAACATTTATTTTCAGCAAACGAGGATTCATATGCATTTATAAAGATGAAATTCAATGTAAATACATTAAACATAATTCCAGATTACTATTTGTCAATTTTCAAAGCTTTACGTGAAAAGTCGTTGACTGAAAATGACTGCATATAAATTTTACTACAAGACCGGTACGAAAAAGAAACAGTAATGGTAAAAAATATCAGCCAAATTGCACCCTAATGGTTGAATCTTTAACTCTATGCAGTGCTATTAAACATCATTTCAGCTAAATTTATCACGAAGTAAATTTGTTGTTGTATAATAGAAAGACACAAAAAATATCGTACAAAAATAGTTCTATATTTAACTAACATGTAGCACACAGAATATGCCATATAATTTCACTACGATTTTCCGTTAAGTTTATTTGGGTGAATGATAACGTATTACGCAAATTTGAATTTGACGTGATATTAATAATGGACTATGCTTTTATAATATATTCTTGGATATAGGCGAGTGAGTGAGAGATATCGGTCTCTAGCGCTGGTGAAGGATGTCATGAGGTATGGAGCAGCACCGGAATGATGGGACGGGGGGAACGGGAGATCCCGATGAAACCCGCCGACCATCCGCATCATCCGGCACGATTCCCACATGCGAAAATCCGGGGAACGACCCCGCCGGGAATCGAACCCGGATCGCCATGGTGGGAGACGGTTGGTCAACTTTTTTTTATGTTTGGTGCAGTGGTGATGCGGTAGTTTTCCGCATCATAACTGCACCGAATATTCCTCGTTTTAATGTGACTTATTTAAGCAACCCCGAGTTAATGTCGTGAGACAATTGTAGAGAGACAAATTTTAGACAATTTTGACGCACACATTTACACCCAGCCAGACCTGGGAATCGAACCCAGAACCCCTCGTACCAAAGTCGGCCGCTCAACCAACTGAGCTACGGGGGCTCGGCACCATTCGGCCACCGCTGTTCATCTATGATATGGGTATATTTGTAATATGGTCACCCAATAACGTCTACATTGCAGTGAACTATTAACTCTAAAGAGCCTTAGGGTTATATCGGCCAGTCACAGACGTGTGTTGTTTCACAGTTACCTTGTTCTGATTGGTACAGTCAAATAAGTGACTCAACTGCATAAATACACGCTGTCAAAAACACGAAGCAGAACTGCAGAACGTGCGTAAGGCATTGCAGCAATAGTCGTGTAGAATCTTATCATGAAAACTACCAGCCGCTAACTATTGTGCTTCGGTAATATTTAACGTAAGCTTACACGCATTAAAATTAAACCCTGCGGATTGAATTCCACCAGGAGAAAAATTCTTTGAATTAAAACGTATTAATTGAAACCTACGCGTGTCTGTATGTACACATACATACATAGTTATTCTAAAATTAGTTTTATTTAACGGTTGGTTATTTTACAAGTTATAGAATATATTACTCATATAACCATATAATCAGTTAGGTTGATAAAGCGTGTATGATTTTCCAAAATTTTATACCTTTACTATTGACAGTTTGGTTCATGCAGATATATATTATTTTTAGACTGCTGTCAAAAAGAAAATGTTGGCTTTTGCAGTCATCTTCCGCTCTGTGTGTCTTATGAGTTCCCCTCATCTTAAAACTTTTCAATCCGCGGACGTAATTTAAAAAAAAACTTTGTGCATAGTACTTGGTAAATTTACATTTTTCAAATGAATTTTCATATCGTTTTACTATTTTCAATGTTGCCGATATTTTTTTACAATAAATTATATGAAGATGTTTCCGAAAGTTAGCAAAATCCTCATGTATGTAGTGCGTTTTAAGGTACAACTTGACCTTATGGCCCCCAGACGTTCTTTGATAACATGAACACTTTGAGAAACAAATTTCAATAATTTTACTGAACTTTGGACAAATTGCTTATTACGTAAGGTAATGTGACTTTTTTAGTGCAATATTTAATAACGTTTAGTCCGACAATTTCTAAGATTTCACAAACATGAATACGTAATTTTGTTATGCATATTTAAAAATCTATTGTACGTAGATTGTCAGCAAATTAAATAGTTAGGAAAACTAAATATCAAAACTTTTAGTAACGAGTCGTTATTGTTGTAGGTTGACATCTTACAAATTAGCATAGCATGAATAAATAGATTTTAATTAGTGAAGGCATTTAACTTTTAGGGTTATTTTGCTCCAGTATTTAAGAATATTGACTCATATGTTATGCAGGTAAATACTTGTTTAATTGACGATTACAAGGTTTACGTGTCTCCTTGCAATTTTCGCTGGACTGAAATGTTAGCCAGTAAACCAGTTAACACTGAACAAATCATTTTTGTATTCCAGTCCGGGAATTGCATCACTGTAATGTACTAGTTGCATTTCTGATTAGTAGATTTTCTATGAGTTTTTCTGTATTATGGATGTAAAGTATCAAATAATTACAATTAAGAGGATACTGAAATATATAAAACACGAAAATGTTATAATTTTTTTAAAAGAAAATTACTTTTAAAAAAACGTTTTCTTAAATTAGGTATATACACAAATTCTTAATTACTATATACAAACTAGACTTTTACAAATTACCTAAATTCCTTACGTAGTGGGTTTGTCTGAACTCCTTGAATATCAACTGTAACTTTTTACTTGTGACCATTATTTTCGAAAATATTGGAAACCTATAGAGTTCAGGGAGTTGATTGATTCCAAGTGTCAACATTAAAATAAATGCGCAATAGGAAGAGTCACAAGGTTGTCGGGAAGAGAGTTTTGTACCACTTTGTTTCAGTGTCTGACGTGCGCCTTGGCAGCTATTCTACGTGGTGGTTGGCCGCGTGTCTTTGTTCAGACATATCTTGCACCAATAAGGATAAGGTTGTGACAACATACGTCTGTGATTTTCCCATAGACAATACAAGTGAGAGTTCAAACCAGGGGGCGTCATTTCAGGTTTTTCTAGGGGGGGGGGGCAAGATTTTTTTTCTGCAACAGAGACCTTGTTGCATATTATTTTATTAATTAAGCATGTATAAATTAGAAACTTTAATAATAATACTTAATTTTTAAAAGCTTAAGTTAGCATTATTTAAATGACAAAATACAACAAATAAATCCAGGGGGTGCATTTGACCCCTTGCCGCTACCCCCCGGAAATGACGCCACAGGTTCAAACATACCATCACTGCCGAGGTAAAGCAGAACTGTTTATGTGCAATTGAGGCAATGCAACTATGTGGTTCAGATTTTTAAATGTTTGTTGCAATGGGAGTTCACAATTAGAATTTATTGCTTTGTGGACATACGCCGTTGCTCATGTTTTGCTGACCAAACTTGTGGTGAATGACTTTCGCGTCTTGGTGTTTCGACCATCTGTGTCTCAGCCTGAAGATGGGAATAGATCGCAATTACCGGAACGCTGAATTTTTTCGATATTTTTAACTTGTGTTGTGTTCTCTCTTGTCTTCTGTTTGTTGTTCACTGTTCGTTGTTTTTTGTCTACTTCCATCTTTATTCATTTTGAGAATCTGGTTAAATTTGTGTCCGACTTCTATTGTGCTTGGGTGTTGTGTCGATACTTGACTGAATTCTACCGTTAGAATTCTTTGCTGTCTAATAAAAAAACTGACAGAATTCCTCTGGGATTGTTACTTTCTCTGTTTTTGTGTGTGTTTTTTATCTGTTTTTTTCTATTTTGTACTTTGTCATTCAGCACAAGTGGTGTATGTCCACAAACCAATAAATTCTAAATATGGTTCAAAAATCTTACTACTAAAACTCGGCTTTCGCAATATTTTTAGGAATGTTTTCAGTAAATCTCAGGAAGGATGTAAGGAAACCTATAAGCAAAATTAATAATTAAAAAAATTAAAGTATAATTAATATGGCAAAAAAAATCGTATGGCGGTGTATTTCTATAAACCTTACTAATTTATTGATAATACCTGTTAAAGTAAACTGTTTATGTCACAAATTGAAATTCTATTCATGTTACTATTTGGTTTTTATAGAAACAACACTTTTTATCCAAATATTTTTGAAGTATTTAAAAAAATGTTTAGTTGTGTGATGTATAAGGAAATTAAAAATTTTAAATTCACAATGCAAATAATTATGTATAAAATTCCTTGTTGAAAATTCAAATCCATGAAAATTAAACCAGTAACAAATATAAATTAAATTATGACAATAGTGTAGGAAAATAAGTAATTTTACATGTTGTCCTGGCGAAACCATCTTACCAGCAGGTAGGCCCTTACCGCGGTGTCGATATGACGTGCGCGTTCACAGGAGGTCACAACGTAACTGTGATATTTACTGTATATCTTCGACTATGAAGTTTATTTAGGGAAGAAATGCTTTCGTAAAGAAGTGTCAGAGCTACTGGGAGTTCCTCAAGAAATGTCAACGGCTGACAAAATGTTATCTCTCCCACCACGCCCATAATTCGAATTTCCCCTACAAGTGAGTATTGTAAAAAATTTGTTCGCATTTCTTGACTGAGTTTTTCTCTTGCAAACTTTGTTTTTACTTATGTCAAACGTGTAAGTTTCGTGAAGAGCCTACACCCACCAAGGTGTAAACATTGACCGAGAAAACTCCGGCCAGTTCAGACATTGAAAAATGATTGAAACCCTTGTGACATTCATATTGACACAGAAAGGGGAAAAAATAGACAAATGTCACGGTCGTGGTAAAATTTTGTTCTACAGACGTGACCTGGAGAATCTGTTTTTTGTGACAAACTATTCGCGTTACAATTTTTTTAATTGTAGTTATTGCTCTGATACATATAATATCATATTTATATTGACATAAAGTTATTTACAAGAAAGCAAAATTATTATATTACCTTGTCAACTAAAATTTGAACCCAAGAATTTAGTTTAGAATTTTTTATGATGAAGGGATTAGAGATTAATTTAATTAGAGTAAAATTTAAAATAAGGTGTGTCTTTTGAAAGCAATAGATGTGCGAAGGTCAATGTTCAAGTATTGAATTATTCAGCAAAATTGTACATGTATAATATATATGTGTGTGTGCGTGTATATGTGTGTGGATGGATGGATGTTAAAAGAATAAATGTATGGGATCGATAAATTGCGATACTGTTTGGCCGATCACCATTAAAACTTGGCACAAATATGATATTAATTTTACTCTAACTCGCCAACTCGCCACTAGATGGCGCTACACGGCAAGAACTTATATGCCATTCAATCAATCGCCATGAAAATTTGTATACGTAGATATTTGAACACGGAGAATATTTTAGCGACATCCGATACGTTAGATAGGGTTGTAACTGTATTCATAGTGTCTTGCCTAGCATTGGCAGGACAACGTCTGCTGGGTTTTGCTTATTATATATGTATTGCAACGCCCCTTGGTGGTGTTCCAAGGAAACACCTGAAAAAAAAAACCTTTTTTAGTCAGGACACCACCAAGGATGGCACGCTAAAGTCTGTTACCTCCGTTCCTAACATAGTGAAGACAAATACCACAAGAAAACGTCTACACGGAATAAAATGGTGCACTACAGAGGGAAACTGAACTAAGTTTTGTAAATCTGAACTACCTGAAAACAGTCTGACCCCCGAAAGGTTCAAATAATTGTACGAAAAAAACTAAGTGCGTTAAGTTTAGTAACTAAGCATTACATTCAATTATTTATTACAGAGAAAATGGCGGATTCCACATTTAGCACCATAGTTCAATTTTCACAGTTTAACCATAGTTGAAAGATCATATTTATGTTCGTTCGTGCGTTCAACAGCAACAACGCATAGAAAGATCGTCAACGTCTTCAACTAAGGTAAGAAAATATTACATCCATTTAACCAAAGTTGGGCAGGTAGCAACGTTCAAAACATGAGACGGGATCTTCTCATCATATATAGATGTCCATGAATAAATTTCTTCCGGCTGTCCCTGAATAATCCATAAATTGACACACAAATTTTGGTATTTGAGTGTCGCAATTTGCGTCGAAGCAGAATAGAAATAGCAACAACTGCGAATAATGGTGAATGAGGAGATTACGGAGCTGACCTGAAAGGAAGAGACAGAGGAAACTGCAGTTCCCTGTGAATCCCGTATATCTTCGGTATCACCACATACGAGTCCAACATGTGAGATCCTGGGAGTGACCCCGACGGGACGTCAAATCGGAATCTCCTTGGATCGGTGCGACTGATACATCTGCGCGGTCCCCTGGACTGTTATTCGTCTCACTTGATTCATTATTCGACGTTGCAATTTCAACGCAGATTGGGTCTGCTGATGACCACAATTTGTGGGTAATTTACGAATACTTCTCAGCCTCTGCGACCGTAACTGTACTGTATAGTTTTACTCGTCTTCGCGTCCCTTACAGCTTGACACAGAACTTTAAAAGTTAGTCAGGGACTTCCTGTAATATGTATAGACTCACTGATGCAATTGATTTCGGTACTCACTACTACTGTAAAATTTCTTTGCAAGAGTGCTGATTGCATGGGTTTGTATAATTAACAAATTGCACACAACGCTCGTATGATGTACGGACGTATATTTACTGACGCTATATTGCTTAAAAGATTTATTTTACAGATGCAATTAATTTCAGTCGATGGATAGGTCAGAAATAAACGTAAGATGAAATACTTTTTGTTCAGAAACGTCGTGTTGTCTTACGAGTTAGTGTACCTGACCATAGCCATATTTAGTATTAGGCAGGAAGGGTCATTTTAACACTTCTTTCAGCTCTCCAAAGGCTTTGTACCTGAGTCGTTATTCTGCTCTACATACCGGCGAATCAGGGAAAGCCCCTGCCTTTGGCGAGATAAAGAAGTGTTAAAATGACCCTACCTGCCAGGGTTGCCAGAACCAAGGCCTCGACCTTACTAAAGATGGCTATGACCTGACGCGTGAGGAGTGCTGCAGCGTGGGCTCGAAAAGTATTTTTTGTATAACAATTGAAATTGTTTTCAATGTGTTTATCTACGTAAAGAAGACACACTTCAAGTTGTGTCCGTACGGTTTTAAAAATTCCGTCCGCTAGTTAAAAACATTATTTCCAAGCTCCTCAAAAGTACTAAAAATGTCTTCTTCACGTTACTGTAGCCCGAGAAAATAAAAAATAATTGGAAAACTTAATCATAGAAACCTGCATTGGACTTAACCTCATACTTTCGACAAACAAAATAATAGGGTCCTCGCTCGAAGTCACATTGAAAAATGGTTTTTTACGTAAACATTGCACGCTAGTTTAGTACTTGACTCATAGAGGCGATGAGGTGTTTTACGGACGTGTTACATTCGTCTTATCGCCTTCCCCATTATCGTGCCTCGAACGTAAAAAAAAACTAGCGTCCACTAACTCTTAACAATGCGTGATGAAGCACTACAAACGTTAAATCACAAGTGCTATGTACAGTGTGATTAGTGAGCTTAAATGGCCACGCCTTCGAACCTGCAGACAAATACTTTCGGCTTACTGGATGATCTCAGTTTGGAAAAGTGAAATATAATCACTGTAAAAATAAATTCGTTACAATTAATGTAAAATTCATCACCTTACAAACACCTGTAGTCTTTGGGCCGTATCTATAAACGGCTTTCGTATGACAATCACCAGCTCACCAATGCTTTCTCTATGAGGAAAGCAGTTGGTTGTCATTCGAAAGCCGTTTATAGATACGGTCCTTAGTGTTTAGTCCGTTAAATGCGGTAGTGCCACTGCGTAATGTCGATCTAAACACTTACGAAAGCCGCTTGTCTGGAGAAGTTTAGCGCGTTAAGGGTGTTCAAGAGCGATAAACTCGTAATTTTGTAATTATATGAAATAATATTAGTTTTGTAGACGATAGACTACTTGTGAGTACAGTTTCCTTTTACGAAACAATTTTAGCTGGCGTAGTTTTCTCATGACGTTGCGTCAAAGTCAACATTTTCATGTTCTGCTGCCAGGCAAATAGTGAAAACTAATTGACTTACGTACGCGGAATAATTCACGGTGAAATAATATACTATGAGTTACGTAATAAAACATGTGAAAAAATTCCGTGAACTAGGTTTGTATTTTTAAAAAGTTGCTGATTTTGCAACTTTTTTCTGTACTTTTGCGATTTTTTTTAAAATTCAAAATGTTACGCTGTGTTATTTTTAATGTTATATTGCATAGCTCATGGGATGTAAGTTCACAGTGAATTATTTTATTTAAGTAGGTCAGTTGGTTTTCAATGTGTGAATGGCTGAGTAACAAGCAAATTTTGACTTTGACACCCCGTTGTAATAAAACTATGAGAAATAAAATTGTTTCGTAAGGGTAAAATGTACTCACAAGTATCGTCTACAAAACTAAGAATATTTCATAAAATATAAAGTTATGACTTTATCGCACTTGAACAGCCATAAGAGGCTCGGGAAGTGTCGTAGCCATTTGGATGACCTTGAAGATCGCATAAAATGCCGCATCGTCACGATACAAGAACTGAACTGACGGATAATATTTTTGCAGATCCATTGTTTCTACGAGATTAGAGGTGATTATACAAGTTTCTGCCTGAGTGACTTTAGCATACATGCGGTTAGTAGGTTTTGAAGTACGGCTGTGTGGAATATGTGAAATAATTTAGTAAAAAAACGTATTTCTCCGCATATTACAATGTATTGAAAGCACGTCGTAGACGGCGCGGTGCCTTTAAATGACTGAATGAAGTGCCAAATATACAGGGATAACTTAGATAAACACACAGACAAGTGGCATTGTTACATCTTGTTTTATTAGCGACCATAATTCAGATCTGGTTGCTCCTGTGAGGAACGCCGACTTCATATTATCGAGGCTACAAGCTTATACGAAAACGAGTTGATTGTCAGAGTACTTAGAACCCCTTCAGGTTAGGCAACTTGTCAGTCACGTCTGCTGACTGGGAGTGCTGCGGTTATAAACACAGGGGCGAAACAAGTCTCTAAAGCGATTGGGGCTTCGTTCGATTCATTATACCAAGAGGGCATATATAACGGGAAAAAATCAAATCAAAGATTCAGTTTTATGTGTAAGCATGTAAATACCTTATCATAGTCAAATATAAAATGCGTTTGCCATGGATTAACACAGTTCCATACCTTACGTGAAAAACTGTAGGTATTTAAAAATAAAAAATTAAAGTACTTTTTTCTTACGGAAAAACATTTAAATGTAGCACTGATTAGGTTTCCTTGTTTGAAATGTTACATATACTTTCAAAAATATTAGCAAATTGTTAACAAATGATACGCTGTAAAAGTGAGTACTTTTGTATTTAATTCAATTTGAACACGGTTTCCTCTAATTTGTTCCAAAATTAAAAATTTAAGTCCGTTATGAATTGCTCCATTTGGTTTCAACGCCTTATTTGCACATCTGAATCTTTGTATCGTTGGTCAGTAATTTGCTGCTTTGTCTCTCGCTTGTCTTGGGGGTATACTGACAAAGTCACCGACGTATGGTGTCACAATAGCCTTATCCTCATTGGTGAAGTCAAATGAGAGACGTGTCTGAACAAAGACTCGCAGCCAATAATCATGAAGCAGGCCTGTTGATGTGCACGTAAAACATTAAAATATCAAAGTTGTACAAAAGTATTTTTGTTACGAAATCGTTGCTCCGGCAACTGCGAGTTGTTACTTTCTCCAGGGACATAATTGAGGAGTGTTTGTTCAAAAGGTTCCATTTCCAAATTTAAAATTGGTGGAAAAATACATATGTACATTCACTCACTTTTGATCAGGATCGTCAAGTTTGCAGTGTTTTTCACCATGGTAATACATTGTTTTGCTCGGGAATGCACAGGTAATTCGATGGTATTCAAATACAGGACTATATTATGGTCAGATTTCATTTTTTGTTGGGAAGAGGAAATAGCATCTTGTGAACAGACACTCCTCATATATGATACGTATACTCCAAACGAAATAAGTTCCTCTTTGTAGTTGTCCAGACCTCATTTCTTAAAGCTATCGATAAGTTCGGAATTTTGAAACATCAAAAGAAAAATTCCTAATGCTAACGATTACAAAAAAGAAGTTGCAATAATCTGAACTTTCAACGACGTCGTATTTCCATTATGAATTGTTCAAACGTCCTTTGTTTCTCTTGTATGTTATCAGATTTCCTCTACGTGCACATTATGAAAATTCAGACTGATTCTTCTGTTGGTCACAATAATTTCTGAACTGTTGGTGAAATTTTTGATTTCATAGATTCTTAAGGGACTTTTGTCAAAGTTTAAAAATTCTGATGCACGTAATTAGTTAGGTAAATATTTGTAACAAAAATTGCCTCACCTAGGCAAGTACTATTTTTTCCCCCACTGTTTAGAAATTTTTTATTCCACAATAAAATGAATTCTTGTCATGTGTCTGACATAAGCTATTGTCAGACTATTATCTGTGATATACGTTAGTGTTGGTAACGTGTATCTGGTTTATTATATTTTATTTTAGTAAGTTGTTGCTTACACGTGGCAGAAGTGTGCGACATTGATAATTCATGCTTTATTCAAACGATTATAGCTTCGTGACCAAAACTTGCAGGTACACAGTCAAAACATTATCGAATCACTTTTGGATTGTAACTTTTCCTCTTTGAATTGGAATCGGTTGTTTGTCTCGCTTCAAGTGAATAATCTGAGAAAATTCTAGGATAACAGGAACAATGTTTGTGAATAGTTCCATAGATAACTATATTATGAACTGTTAACGGTAAAGTAAGCACTTGTTTGTGTGTGTGGTGAAGAATAATAAACGAAATATGTTTAATATTTTTTCCTGAGACAGTATTGTATTCGACCCTATACATTATAGCTAGTAATTAAAATCTGATACAAAGAATGGAACACAATGAAATTGAAAAATGAAAGTAACTTTGCTTTCGTTAGTTCGTAAAAACAGTATTCTTTCACGGAACGTTGCGAAAAGTAATTTTGATTTTGCATTCCATCTTGTGTAGTGTGACGAAAATGATTTTGTCTAAGAGAGTTCCAAGAAGCTTAGTTAACATTAAATTATTATTCCTTTCTTAACTGCAATTCGATCTGTGACAATAGTAACTGAAAATAAAGATTTATGGTGTCTACAATTCTATCCCGTAGTTGTGTTAAAGATACACAATTTTACCGAGAAGAAAAGTTATGACACAAAATACAAAAATTCAATGTGATGACTATCGCCCACTCTTAAAAAAATCTATGTTATGTTAGTGTAATCCTATTACAGTACTACGAATTTGTGTAATAAATAGATACTATGTAGAAATTTTTGGCATTGAAAATAGGAACTGTTTTTAATTTTTAAAATGTAAAAATACATGTATTTTTGTTACCGAATTGCCACCTTACTAATTGATATAGTACTAGAAATCACTTACACGAGGATCAGAAATATGAATGATAACTCGGAGCTTCTAGTACTGAATCAAGTATCGAATTCATGATATATCAGTCATGGATGAAATGCATTTATTAAATCCTTCACAAACATTTTTGTACGTGAGAATGCAATAGAATAATTATAAATATCAGAGTAAGCCTATGTCATTATTTATTATTACATTTAACACAAGTAAAATAGTTGGGAATTGGAACGTTTTATTAATTAATGTATTTATTTATTTCGTGATATGTGTGTTTCTGGCAGGTTGTCATAATGAGAGTTTCGCTTTACATGTAAATAATCAGTTAACATTTTAGCCGATAGTTTACCTTACTTATTTCAAAATTCTCTTCAATACATTTAACATATTTTTTAACATTCGGACACATCACAAATTTTTGTAATTCAAGAAAATGGTTTACTTAACTAACTTAGTTTACTAATTTCAATACTTAAATATAATATTTAACTTTACATGTACAAATACGTGTGAATCGTAACAAAAATTACGGCGTGAATATTACTAAGAAAGTGAAAATTTTGTTCTTAAAGTTGCTTAAAAGTAGGTGATATGTATTATAAGTTTTAAAAGAAATTTACTGTAACAGTTTTAGATCCCAAGCTGTTGTTTTAGCGCTGAAACCTCCATGAGCAAACATAACATGAAAACTATTTCAAAGACCGCTTATAATTTTTAACAAGCACAACAAAAATTTCGTTTTCTCAATTTTAAGACTTGTAGGTTTGTATGTACTAGATCACCTTCCTACGAAAATATTTCATAACATTAATATTAATTATAGTTAGTGCAATACGATATGCATTATGTGGTTTAGTAATGAATAATTTTTTTTTTTTTAATTTTTCGTAGTGTAAAATGTAATTTCTCTTAAATACATCCATTGAAAACTGGGAGTATTTCATCATAGTTGCATGAGAGTGATAAGAAACATATAAATTAATATTGTATAAATATGCCTTTAAATTTAGCTTTAAATGTTAGTAAATTTGAAGGTATGAGTTTTAATTGATATTACTCAGTTTTACTGAAAAATAAATCTCATACCGTAATGGATAAACCAGTTACTTGAATATTGATGGTACGGGCTAAATTCCTTTAGGTATTTGGAAAATAAACTTAGAAATACTTTTAATTATTAAATATAAATCGTAAAAATAATATTGCAGTTAAATCCTTCTGAATTGATGACGTAAATATAACAAATAACCATAGACATCATATTTTTAAATCATGCATTGTCTAAATTATTTTCTCAACGCAAACGTCCTGTGATATATTAAATATATTTATGTTTACGCTTTACAAATGTGCCCAATGTGAGTCTTCCTTTTAATAACGTACTAATGATAAAAAGTAATTTGTGACATAGACCCATAATGTTTACTTGGTTTTGCTCACTAAGTTAATTGGAAACTGCGAAAATTCTTTATATATACAGTACAGTCATTGAAGTAGTACGGCCATATTAATCTAAAAAATAAAACTACCTGCACCGTAGTCTGCATTTACGTTAGTGGCGTATAAAATCACTGTAATGTACTTTAAACACATCGAAAATCAACACATAAATTATTTTAAAAATTTTAGTCGTTTTGGCCATGTTAAATCGTGGAGTTCTGCATTGATAGTAAGGGCGATTTTTATGGGTACATTAGCATTATAGGCGGTTCGGGATAAAGTGAGCACTCAAAAAAGCCCTGCTAAAACTCTATTTTCAGCCAATTCGTATCTTTCCGGGCGTAACGATAAACGGCGGGAGGCGTCTAACGTCACTGAACACGTCACTTTATGTTTGCGCGTAAAAAATAAATTGTGCAGTCAGTAAGAATCGGTACAGTTTAATAAAAAACAAGTTAATTTATTTTATAAAATACAATTATGTAGATTTCGGATGATTTTGTTTCTGTATTGTTGTGTTTAAATAGGAAAATACACGGAACTATAATACGTGATTTCGCTGCCAACCATACAAGCAGTAAGGCAACCATAGTTAATGTTGAATTGTATGCAGTAACGGCTAGTGATATTTTTCAAAGGTTAAATATTTAATGTTCACTTTATCCTGAATGATCTATAACACTAAAAGGTTAGATACTACAAACATAGCTATGCTTCCAAGTAAAGGACGGTCTATATTGTAAACTCCTCCAGCGCTGAATGTGTAGTCCCTGCTGGATACCTGGTCATAGAACATACACAGTTGTTCTCTCATGTTGTCTTCAAGACGTAGTTCCACCAGCAGGTCTTGAAGGATGTCTAGAGTGCGTCTCATCTCCATACTGCCGGCTCTACATGATGCGACGATAAACACCGTATGAGCGTATGAGATACGTACAGCATAGCCCAAAGTGCGGTCATTAACAATGTTAGGAATTGATAGTTGGAATTATTATAAATAATGTTGGTAGAACTGAGAGCTGCTACTGTAGCACATCCGCACGTGCCAAATATCTACATCAAAGCTTGGATACCGTAAGCATCATTAATCAGAAAAATGCACTTGGCAGTTTGTTCGTAGATGACTCTTAATGAATTAACTTCCATTCCGTCTATACGGGGACAAGAATTCGAAACGATTTGAATTGTACCTGAACATTGAAGCGAGATTCCTGCCATTTCGCGTTGAGAATATTGCTCTGGATGATTATGCTAAGTGATCGTGAACTTCCGTTGGCACTGGTAGTATTGCCTCGTGCTGATGATGCAGCGCACAAATAACGCAGTCTTGAATTTATTATTTTACTTCGCCGCTGTACTTGAACCACGTAGTTCACATAGTTCAACGTAACAGTCAAATTGGTCAAATGTTGCAAGTATGAAAGAATTCTGGTCGTGCGAGAAAACCCGATGTTTAGAGGTACGTAAATTTCGCAAATACATTCCAGGTCAGGTTGAACGCCAATTATGTATACTTCATTGCCATGTCTGTGACTTGCTGGTGAATGTTACGAAACGCGTTTAACTACTGCAAGCCAGTAGTAAATAAGGAAATAATGCGAAGTGCTATCGCTTGCTACCTGCTTGTACGGTTATAAGCCAATAGATAATCGATTGTTGCCAGTGGGTGTACAGGACTGACAATTCTAGGCTGCTGCCAGATGAATTCGCGAAATTGACGTACCTCTCCCGCAAACGACATTGCGCAACAGAAAAGTCCCGAGTACATAAGTGTATAGAACAGGAACGACTGCTCGAATTGGGTTTCTTGTCATATCGTAAGATAGACACATTTTATCAGATAATGTTAGGTCTACGTCTAAGAGTGCTTTAAAAATCTCACTCCTAGGAGTTTTGTTCAAGCACATGCTAATGCATCCTACTAAACCCTATTGTATCTGTATTAGTATACTCAAAGTGAACACGAAAAATATTTGCCTTTCCAAATGAAAAGATAGTTATAGCTGTTTAAGCTCAATAATTTAAATAACCATGTGCATAGCAGTGATATTTATGGTGTATAGAATTGCTTTCCCTGAAATATTGGAATTGACTCGAACTCTGCTGCCATGTCTTGAGTGTGTGATGTCGTAAATTTCTAGGCCAAAAATCTTCTTGGCTACTTTCAGAATGTATGGTTCCATGGAATAGTTGTCTGCCTTAATTGCCAAGTGACACTGCAACACAATTACAACGAATGTGCATTCTTTAAAAAAAAAAAAAAAACGCCAATTTAGTTTAGTAAACATATCCTAAACAATTAATTTGAACTCTATAGAATAAAAGTAATTTCATACTTTAATCTTAAACTTAATGACTCGCAAACACACGCAGTCTTAACATACTGTATCGGGCGTTATATGTTTTTGTTCATTTCTTAGCCAACTATGATTCGAAACACTTTTTGCTAAACCCAGATCTCATGTAGAACGGTATAAATTTATGTAACGTCGGTTTACTATACAACAATATTTAGTTTAAAAATCTTGGGTAACAAAAAGTCATTTTTTGTAAAGATTTCAATTACAAAAGTGATCTGAATAATGCCCTTTATTAATTTTCTTCTGAATTTGAATGCGCGTTGTTCTCTTTGTGTTAGACATTGCGTAACATAGCGAAAATCTATTAAGCAACCCTGAGGCTTCATAAACAATAATGTAAACCAACGTTTTGGTACTGAAAAGTTACACTAATTATTTTAACCTGTTTTAGATGCACTAAAGAAAATCATTCACGTAAATCTAAAAAAACGAATCGCAAAGTTTATTTTAGTGTTCCGTTCAAAATAACTTATACATGATAAAAAAAAGTACAAACTAATTTTACAGAAAATATATTTACATATGAGCTGGCAGTAATAAACTATGAATGCAAGAAAAAATTAAGTTAATGTAAAAATTCAAATGTTGTTATCCTGGCCTGCTTAACTGTTACGTTTCTTGTTAGATGATACTGAAACGTGTGATTGTTAACAACTGAAACATTAATTAAAATATATACCTATATAGGCCTATGCTGATTTTGTTGTGCAGATACTTTAGATCTATCTTGGACGCTTCTCCGACTGTAACTGTCCAAGTTGAAACCTAGCTAAAATTTTCATTATTCAGAACTTGTTACAAGAGTTTGTTTGGAAATGTGGTAGTAGTATTTTTGTGAGCGATGTTTTCCCAATAAAATTATGACTCATAATTTATTCTCTCGACAATACAGCTGCTGCAAAACCTGTGGACATGTTTGTTAACACGTGGCTGACAAGTTTTCCAATACTCTTGCTGCCAACTGTGTGTGGTCGATAAGAAAGCGTGATGGCTTTATGGAAGTTCAAATGTCAAAATTCCTCTCTTAAATAATGGACAGACAGAAACTATAGTTTGCATAGCACATAAAAATTAATTACGGCATATCCGTTAAAAATATTTGTGAGCATTTCCTTACTCGTATCTGGACACTACAACAAAATTTTCTTTTTATAATTACGCGGCCAACAAAGCCTAGATATACATAAACTATTTTAAACTGAATAATTCGTGTCAGAACACGCGATTAGCGGTGTTAGGAATTCAACCACTTCAGCCATAATAATATGTTTTATATTTAATGTGGGTGTCTGTACTTTTTTGTACTGCGTGTGTTTTTACAGGGTTTGTCAAAAGTGTTGCTTTGTTTTGGCCAAGACAATTTTTTTTTAAGTTAAAGTTAATTATCCTCGTGTGAAGTTTACGACTTCTTGTAAAGAAAGTCGTGACATATATTTGTGAGTCATTTTATTTATATAACAACTTAGTTTGTACTGCGGGGGAGAGTCATGGGAAGAAAAAATGTGGCCTTTGACGTGTTATTTGGTCAGTAAATGGAAAATTAAATTTTTTATTTAATTAACATTGAATTGGAGAAAACGCTAACAGTATTACAAAATGTGAACTTATCTCTTCAGATCAGCAGTAACAAGATTTTGTGGTAAGTAAATAATAATATTGCCAACAGCGTATATTTCATATTGTTACATATTTACTCCTTTTAATCTTCCTTACTGGTGGTATCTCTATACATAAAATAAGTGCCCCACTCATCCATTCACTCATCAACGCACAATCCAAACCGCTGAACCTAGAAACGTGAAATTTTCATCGTAGCTTTCCCTCAGTGCGTAGGCACCCATTAAGGAAGGATTTTTCGAAAATCGAAAATTAAAGGGGAGAAAAGGGGCAAAACGTGATTCCGTGAAATTCTCGGTAACTCTCTAACCTGACGATATATTGTTAATATTTTTACTTCAAAACATTGCCTAAGCAATTGCATATTTCATAATTTTTCGAAGTTCGGAAATTAAGGGGTTGAAAAGCCATTAAATGTGTTTTCAATAAATCATCTTTCTCTTGAACCACTTAAGATATCGAGGCGATCTTTGCGTCAGAACGTTGCTCATGTAAATGTCTAAAAAGTAGATTTAGTATTTTTCAAAACTCGTCCTTGAAACTCTAAAAAATGAAACGTGTTTTCAATTAGTAATCCGTATCTCCTGAACCATTTTTGCTTTACAATGAAGCTTACATAAATACCAAAAAGTAATTTCAGGACACATGCTCTTTTCTTTAAAGTTTGTGTACATAAATATATAAAAAACAATTTAAGGTAATTTGCAAATTAAAGATATACAGAGACTATAGTAACACCATAAATTAATACGAAGTTAAAATTTTGTTTTTCGTTTCTATAGTACATGCTGGCGAAGCCGCATTATATATACATATTAATATAAAATTATAAAAATTTATATTTATATATGTGTGTGTGTTTTAGCCATTACGCATATGTGGACTGAATAAAAACAACCCGACAAGCTGCTACGCACTCTACGCAATTCAATAAATTGACATGAATACATAACCAAAAATTGTATCTCGAGTTCATCAACATTACTGAATATTTTCTGGCAGTGACGTTGTCAACTCCAGCGTGGGAAAAGCAAATTTTTTACAGCACTTACAAAGTTCATTTTTTATAATAATGTATGCACTAGTCCAAACACTCAACTGTATATAGGCCTATACTACGAGTGGCTAAACAGAAGTAGTGTTGTGCTAAATCATCGACGACCAATCTTAAATTGTTATTTCTAGTTTCGACGAAACAATTGGGATATAATTTAATAAATGGATTCATGTACCGTTTATAATTTATTTTCTATCTGTTCCCGTAACGCTAGAAACACCTCCACCATGCCGCAGTTGATAAAAGACATTTCGGAATCAGAACTACGAAACGTTATTTGTAGTGTTGCATGCTGTGCTTCTGCGGGTTGGGTGGCTGGAGGCTGTGTCGAAACATCGTACGGGCTAGCCTATGACTCACAAGCCGAACTATATTACAGACACTTGTTTAAACTGCGCTTTAACCCTATGAGACCGGTCTACCAGGCTCAAGTCAAGTCCAAAGCATGATGTGATGTCTATTTTTAGACCCTGAAATGCTGTGGTTTCCCGACTGTTTAGTCGAGTATAAAACCCCCGAAACGACAGATTTGTAGACAGTTTGCTATTGGTCATGCTAGAAGAAGGTGCTATGCTTGTGGAGAGAGACTGGTGAAGACATCTTGGTGACGTTATAGTCTACTGTGAGGCTGCAGACACATGCCTTCGGAGCAGTATTGGGCGAAACAAGAGGACTGCTGCTCGGGTCGACGGGCAAAGAGGAGGTGTGTGATGGGAGTCGAACCGAAGATCTCAAGAGTAAAGACAGTGGTGCACTCGGGGTGCTGCGCAGCACAAGGTTAGCAATCACCACTCCAGACTGTTAAGGTTGAACATTGTCACTATTTGAGAGACTGTTGATTGGGTATATGACTGAACGTTTATTGTGATTTGTAGTTTTTCATGAATTGTCAAACTTAATTAACGTTTCTGTGACACAGTAGTAATTGTGTGCACAATAATGGTGTTCGTTGATTTCTATTTTGTGTATTTTTGTAAACATTATGAGCTAGTAAATCACTAACTTAATTAAACTCTTTTTATTTATAATTATAAGACCTCTATCCCAAAGAGCCCAGAGAATTGCCCACATGTAAATTTTGCTAAACTTGTAACAATAGTGTCATTACAAAGTTGTAAAGTCAATGGCAAAGTACTCGGACATGACAGAGTGTAAAAACAATTTTTCCAAAAGTAAGTAATTATCTTACGATCACTTGTCTTGCCACGTTTGAGTAATTTTCATAGCCCTTTATCACAGGAATTAAAGAAAGAAAATTGTTCCCGTGTTGTTAAATAATTACTAAAATGTTTCATTATGTTCTGAATTTACAAAGTTCTTCTACATTGATTTCAATCTATGTAAGTCAAAATATTTAGTTCAACTTAATACCTGAGTATTGATGAAAAAATCTCAGAATAAATACTTTTGGTTCTCCTGCTGCAAGGTGTGGTTGATTCACTATAAATTCGGCATTTTAAAAGCCCTGCGTTAGGACCGTGTTGAAATCCAATTGTGCGCAGCACATTGTATGCTATCAGCTGCGCAATAACTGCAATAAAATCTCTCTCATTCGCTCCATGTCCACCTTCTACATGGCGAAATTCACAATGCAATATACGCGCAATTATTCCCTTTCCCGCCGAACTATAGTTCGTTGCCTAGGCCTGTCGTATTAAATTGGAATTATTTTAAAATCATATCGGCGAGTAAATTATGTAATGGATGCGAGAACGAGGAATGTGAGAGCCTTACATACATTCGCAGCCACAGCCTTTAAAGCACTATCGCGCATATGTATATTTCGATAGTTAGGCGATTTTGTGTTGTACAGCACTGGGTATTTCTTATATGCCTCCTATAACCGAAACACACTCTCACATGTCCACTCCATTTTTTGTTTACGTGTACAGTAAAGGCCGCGAAAACTTTAGTTGAAATGACCAATCACATTTCTTGTTTCACGCAATTCGCATGGCATTGCACAGAAATATAGAGCTTGTTCAATGCTCTCAAATCGCGTCGTCGCTTGCATTGCATGTGCGGTATTCTGAGAATTTTGTGTCTGACATACAATGCAATTTTAGTCTATTGCACGGAAATTGCATGTTTATTGCGTCATGTGATTTCAGCTTTATGCGAAAATATATGCGTTGCCAATCAAGATTCTAGTCCATTAGAACTTTCGTGTTATTTCCGTGCATAGCTGTATGTAATACGAGAAAATTAAGAGAAGTAAAACATTATTTAGAAAAAAAAATGTTAGCGAAAATGAAATATCATAAAGTTATTTTTGTAATACGTTATCAGTTATGTAAACAGCCGTAAATAAAGCAAATATTTTTAAAGTAAATTGTTTGAGAGTGAAACCAGATTAGACAAATAATCCACCCTCTTTTTGTCAACTGTAGCAAGACGTTTCTTTAATGGCTGTGGCAAAAGTAGGTTTATTCGTCTTCAAACTGCGATATCTTATTTTACTGGACAACGTACTAAACTCGACCGCTCCGTGAAATTTTGAATTGTGCAGGCGAACGGTAAAAAAAAAAAAAAAATCTGATGTTTTCTTTACGTGTTGCGAGTTTATTTGTGCAGTCGGTAGACACATGTGGGACTACATTTGTTAATATTTTTTGTCAACCTCAAAGAGGAGTAGGCAACGTTGGTTAACATTTAATTAAATGCAATTATTTATAGTGGATTTTATATAACTAATTTTATAACGGTGGTTCGGGATAGAGTGAGCACTCAAAAAACCCTACTAAAATTCAATTTAAGCCAATTCGTATCTTTCCGCGCGTAACGGCTAACGACGGGAAATGTCTAACCTCTCTGGACACGTCACTTGATGTTTGCGCATTTAAGATAAGTTGCGCAGTCGGCAGGAAGGTATATAGTGAGATAAAAGTAAAGTGTGTTAATAGTATAAAATACAAGTTTGTCAATTTCGGTTGATTTTGTTTCATTATTGTTGTTTTAAATGGGAAAATACACGGAATTATACTGCGCAATTTCGCTGCCAACCATGCAAGCAGTAAGGCAACTATTGAATTAAATGTAGTAACGCCTAGTGATATTTTTCAAAAGTTTAATTTTTAGTGGTCACTTTATCCCGAACGACCTATAACAGCGTGTATTGTTAGTTAAACATAACACTTTATTATAATTGTTTAATAAATATGATACAGGAAACCTTATAATATATTAAGGATTCGTCTACCCAGTGTGCATATTTACTATACAATGAACTCTGATAGCCTTCTGTTTTATGTTAGCATATGTGGTATAAAATAAAAAAAATAATAATATATGTTAGCTGTCAGTAGGTTAGTGTAAAAATAATAATTCTTGGAATATTATTATGTAATTCGTCCTCGTGTATATTAGTACTAAAAAATCGTTAAATTTTACAGCAAAATTCTTTATTTAAAGAAGAATAATGATAAAACGCTTCAAAGGGTTAGCAGGTTTCTTAGGTTCTATAGCTCAGTAAGTAATTTCATATTTAAATTACGTCGTTATAAAAGAATAGACTTTAAATATGTACATTTTCTTGCATAACTATATTCATCATGAAAATAACAATTCCTTTAAACCAGTTAAATCACCTTTTTATTTCACGTTTAAATTTCGTATATTCAAAGGCATCGATCGTTATAGTTGTATTGTTAACAAAGTTTGATGGGAAACTTTGGAAAAGTAAGTTTTACAATAGCTTCACCAACAGATTTCCCATTTAATATTCACGCATGCTGTCTTGTTAAATATAAACTCTGTCAGCCGCAACTGTCGTTGTGCTACGAGCGGAGAAATCGATGGATAACTGCGTTGTTGGTGGTGTTTTCTCGCGAACTTTCTGTTTTTCTTTTTGAAGGCCTTTATTTAGCGAAGGCATACTCACGCACCAGCTTCGACCGTCATTTCTTTGCCGTAAGTACGTGTTGTATAACCAGCTTTGCAAGATAGGAAACAACATATTAACCAGAGACTGTGGAGAACAGTTTGCTTGTATTAGAGTGAAACCATTTAGATTTTGGTGAGTACGATATTTGTTTTGACTTAGTGAACCATTCAGTTACATGTACGCGTTTTAATTATCAATAAACATATGTTCCTGTAATATGAGTTATTCGTTTTTACAAGACAGTGTAGCATCTTATGATAATCACTAAATGAAATAGTTTTCTTGTACATTAACAGGGTTAATAAGGTACGTAAAAAAACAAAAAAAAAGTATTTTAAATGGCCGTGGTTTTAACCACGGTCGTAGAAGAACAGGTCTGGACACTCGCCTATCTAACAATGTATTTTGCTTGACCCCATTGTTGTTTGGCTGTAGTTCGTCAAGTTACCGAGAATGTTGTACTTTTTGGCGCTGTTTTCTAGGCGGTCGGACTCAAACTCCGTCCACTTTTTTACATTATTAAATTTATAAAGTAAATAATTATTGCTGGAGCCTTTTCTTAAATTTGTGAGCGAAGAAAGTATTTCATAAATTGATAAAAAATACGTTTTGATAAATTGTTTATCTTAGCGGAAAGGAAGAGGGCGGAGTTTAGTCCGACCGCCCTAACATCGGCGCCAATAAAACACAATATTCTCGGTAACTTGGTGAACTACAGCCAAACAACAAGGGGGTCAAATATCCAGGCGAGTGTCCAGACCTGTTCTTCTACGACCGTGGTTTTAACATTGCGTAAATGGGCCTACAAGGAGCAAACTTGTGTCGAAGCTGCTAGGAGAACTACTAGTACGACCACAGAATGCTATGATTCATAAACATTCTTAAACGCATTGCGTAGCTAAATTAAATGCATAGCATGCAGTGTGTTTACCCTAAACATGTTTGATTTATTTTCAGGTGGCATGTCGGTTTACGACCAACAGTACCTCAACTCGTTCAATGGTGTTTTGTACAGAGTCATGAAGTTTTTCGGTCTGGAAACATTTCGTATCACAGTCACAATTCATGCAGATAGAGTTAAAGTACGTTTCGTACGGTCTGTTCCAGCGACGCTCTATGCTGTTGTTAATCTTGCTATTCAAATATTTATATGGACATTTGAGTTACGAGGTTTTTTTTCTTCTCATCAAGATAGTCCGTACTTTTTCGCAATCTTTTTAGCGACACTTACTGGTATTCTATACAAAATAGTGGCATACATCAGCATGTGCGTTAATAGTCAGTATAGGAATGATTTAACCCAGACGTTTGTGGATGTAGACTATAAATTATTTCACAATCCACGTTCTTACTACAAAACCAGCGGGGAACACACTCCAGTATATATTCAATCAATATTCATTTTCATTGTGTGTCATTTTAGTTACTTCATTTGGTTTAGTAGATTTAAGGAAGGATATGCACGTATAAACTCTATTCTGTTTTTAATGTCGGAAATAAGCAATTTTACTGTTGTTTTAAACTACTTCCACTGGGTTATCCAAGTGTTCTTTCGACTTAAAGCTTTAAACATGAAACTTCGTAAAATTGTCTGTGCTAGGTTAAATGTCGGTGACGCCAACAATACAAGTGAAGAATCTGGAGGGACACTGCATAGATCAACACAGTCCTTTAGTCAAGCCTTTACTTGTCCTGAAGAGAACGAAGATAATCTTACAGGAGTTAGAGCACGAGAAATAACGTTACGTTCTGAACCTTGTTACGACGAAATGGATATTTATTTCTTGAGGATTCTCTACGAGAAAGTTTACAATTGCATTTCTCTCATAAACAGAAGTTACAGTATTCAAGCTTTAGCTCAAATATGTTGCACATGTGGAGTTATTACTGTATCAGTTTTCAATATTTTAAAATTTACGAAAAAATTTTACGACTATTTTTATGAAGTACTGCTGATTAATGTTCTGTGGACAATTTTTTCCGTGCTCCAGACAATGTGTATCATCTCATCGTGTAGAGCCACCAGTGATGAGGTGAGACACACTCTAGACATCATACAAGACCTGCTGGTGGAACTGCCTCTTGAAGACAACATGAGACAACAACTGTGTGTGTTCTATGACCAGGTATCCAGCAGGGACTACACATTCAGCGCTGGAAGCGTATATCAGATTGACAGGCAGTTATTTGGTTCTATTGTCATGTCTGTGGTGTCGAACGTTCTGGTTTTAATACAAATGAAGTAGAAAATGTCCGTAAAAATACATTTTCATCTTTACTAACTTAACATTTGTTTTCAGATGGAGAAATATTTAGCAAAAAAAAGTTGTCAGATTGTTCCTTTAGTGTCGGATAAATGCTTACCTTCCTTTAACTGCATAAATCATTTTTCTGCATAAAATAATAGCTGAATAATGTTCACACAACACCAAAAGTTATTTGGTCATGATAGTAGACAGCCTTAAAGATTGAACTGAAACGCGTACTAAAAATATCGCGTCTTATTTGAAACAGAGCAGTTACATTAAGGGTAACGTGTATTTTAATGACTGTATGCAACTCGGCCAATCATGGCACCACCATTACATTCACAGGAAAATCATGATGGTTATAGTACGATGGCACCCAGCACATTTAATCCAGGTATGTGCGAGCTCTGGCAAATGGATTGGCCAAGGTAGACCCATTTTCTGCCCTGCGCGTTTGGAAACTTGCCAAACAAATTGTGTAAGACCTTGAAGTCAACAATGAAGAGGACATGCTAGTGAGACTCGCCAGTGTATTTGATTCCATCAGCCAAATGCGAGGAGTTTTTTTGGCGGGTTCAACAATCTTTGCAATGAGGCCGTTAATTGTGCGTTGGAGTTGACAAGCCTGTCAACTGGTCAACTCATTTAAGAACTTATATCCTGTACATATTCTGAGTGTGTTGTATTGTTTCACCTACTGTACTTGTCTGAAAGTCAATAAACAATTGCAAATCTACACGTACGAGAGCGTTAAGGCAGTTTCCTAGGTCATACTAACTTAACAGTGTTGATTTCAATGTCTGAACGAACGCCTCTCAATTCGTTTGGTACTTGCATAAGTTACGCCTAGACCGGTTTTATCTTCTAGCGCACAATAATCTATTTTGGGACGTAGTACCGATTAATTTGTAGGTTTCGAACACATTCTACAATATTATGACAAACCTGCATGTTTAATGTAACTATAGACCAGACGCGTGTATTATGTAATTCTACGCTCTATCGCGCAACGTGTGTTGTGTTTTGTTTGCATTCTACGTTGCAGTAACGTAATGTCAATGGATATGTGTTCTCCCCACGGACGATAGGTTTAACTGGTATCTCCAACAACGACTTATTGATAACTTCTCTGTTTGACATTTAAACAAGCGAAAAATATTTTCCATTCAGTGGTGGCTAATATTCTGATTGAATTTTGCCATCATACATACGTTCACAGATGTTAGTAACACATATGTGCTGAAATTGGACTTCAGTTTCAAATTTGGGCTGTACTACGACAAATAACCCATAAATATGTATGCTTGCATTTCCTTTTGTAGTAACTTTTCCAGTAGTGAAAAATCTAAAGTTGGTATGCCTGATTTATAATTCTGATCGCGTCGCCATGACGGGAAGCATAAAAATAAAGCATTTTCTTGAAGCCACGTTTTCAGTTCATTTATCTCGTAGCACCACTTTCAATAATATACGGATATTGTCTAAGCAAGCATCATAATTACTTTATGCAACACTTAGCAAACTCCCGTGCTCTGGTAATTTTACTGGCAACGTGATAATTAGCGGAGACACAAATTTATATTCAAAAATTTCTGATACGAGTTGAGACAAAAATGTGGCACCGGCAGATGTCGGGCGTTCTAAAACCATTTATTTCAGTGAAGAGTTGAAATTTAAAATGATATAAGTCCCAGAAACCTACTTCCTAAGAAAAGAAGAAAAACGTAGAAAACACGCGCACACACGCATATTTAATTGGAATAATGTAGTTTAAATGTAAGAGTTATTCATTTGGCTGTTGTTGTATATCAAAATATAAAACATAACTAGACAGTCATCTGACGTGTGCAGGTCCAACTTGTTTTATAATGTATTTATGCATAGAAGTTAATTTTTTTCCCTTTTATTGTGTGTGTTCATTTCACCACGCCTTCATTGAAAATAACACGGCAGTACAATGCATTCTAAACAAAATAGTGACGGAATTCAATGAACTCAGGCATAGCCACTTAAGGTGGGTTCATGTGATCGTGAAGTTAAGGCCTCGCTCTTTAGTTTTGCAGCAGTTTCGAAATTTTTTAACGCAAATTAATACATACATCAAAAATTCGTTCTTACAGTTTTAACATTTATATATAATCGTTCGTATCTGATTTTTTCTGATGCAATACACCGAACGGATTTTTAGATTTTTGCCCTTGAAACATTACATCATTTGTTGTGAAAACAAGCCAAAATTATTCAAAATAATTTTTTACTAGCAAACGGTACATTATTTTTAAAAACACTCTCCCAGAATTGTGTATCGAATGACTGTACACAGTCTCAAATATTTTCAAAGCATTTGGTTAAACAAAATTCGAGTTATTTGCAATTATTTGAAATAAATGAAAGATAATGGCCTTAAGTGCGAGCAGTGCTACCCTATCGACTACAAAATGTAATTTATTTAGTTTTGAAATAAATTTCCTCTTGATATTAATTAACATCATTGCGAGTATCGACAAAATAATGAAAGGCCAAGTCGTTTTTGTTTCATTCAAAAACATGAAGTTTTGATATACATATATTTCTAGGCTATCAATAATACCACTATAATTAATTTTAAAGGAAAAAGTTTGGAAACACATTTTCGAATTAATTTTCTGTGGTTTGTCAGGAAGCGAAATTAACACATTCATTTCTGAATCAACCAACATAATGTATGTAAAAAGCTTTAACGTAAAAGTTACTATATTACACCCAGTATTGAGAAATAATTTCACTTTTTGCTTTTGTATTATATACTTTTGAATGTGCCCTAGAAACTCCACAAGCATTTGAGTCAATTGGTACCGTCATACTTGTTATTCTAAGTACCAAAACGAATGTTCAATAAATGGCATAAACTCGTAGTTTACTTATGTACTACGTTAAAACATATTACATTTTTACAAGCAATCAAGCAATGCGTAGACACATGCAAAATTCGCGTTATTTTCTGCAAGTTGACTAGACTCAGAGTGACTATAGGCTCGTTCAAAGTCTCCTGCTGGCCGATATTGTCATGACTTGCCGCGGAGTAAGAGAGATATTTTTGGTCAGCGCTTAACATCGAGGTCTTTAACGTTGGTGAGGGGTGACGTGAGGTGAGTATGGAGCAGTACCGGAATGGAAGGGCGTGGGAAACGGGAGATCCCCGAAAAAACCCGCCGACCAACGGCATCGTCCGGCATGATTTCCACAAGCGAAAATCCGGTGACCAACCTTGCCGGAAATCGAACACGGATTGCCTTGGTGGGAGGACTTGCCGCGGAGGATGCTTACAAGGTAGAGAGGACAATTTTTGTAAAGAGGTAACACACGTAAATGACAACACATACAAATTCGTGGCCAATTGAATCTCGGATTATGCTCTGTTATGTATAGGAAAGTGAAGTTTAGTCAGCTACCAAATTATAACGCGAATTTTGCATGTGTCTAGTAATGCGCAATGAATCTGCAAAACATTTTAAGATGTCTTTGTTACTTCGTCCTGGGTTTATCTTACTGCAGAATGTCCGTCAAACGTGATACCGCACCGATTGTATTGCCTGAAAGTTTCCGAACAGCTAGTTAAATGCGTAACGCGCGCAATGTCGTTGCTATGAAAGTTAACACTTATTCTACTTTGAGTTGCCTGTAGTGCAGAAGAATTACTTCAGACAACGTTGACGTGACTCTGAGATGTTGGGGGCTAAATGAAGAGAGGCTGTGTACAGGGGAAGGTTAGGAAGACCCATAGGCGTCAGTTGCGCAGTTTTAGCTCGGCGAAACACGACCACGAGACATCTTTATCAGGTCGTGCGGCCGACGACCATGCTCTCTAAATCTGAATTAGTGAATATTCACTTATTCACGCCGATGGATGGAGCAGTTTCAACATACTGAGTCAGTTAGAAACCACTGTGAAATCGGTGACTATTCACTGATTCCAATAAATAGTGCCAACATTCCACATGTTAATTAATGAATGTCCACAGATTTTCCAGTAATTTTTCTCTGATTCAATAAGTGAAAATTGTTCTTTGAGAACGACTGGAAAACCGGTGAATATTCACTGATTCACTTGTGAGATGTTGGCACTCTTGAAGGAAATCAGTGAATATTCACAATTTAAACAGTGACTACTTTCACTGATTCAAATTGTTGAAACTGCTTCATCTGTCAACGTAAATCAGTGAATATTCACTAATTCAGGTTTATAGTGTGTGGCTGCCCCCAAGCAGCGTCACTGATGTTGGTGATCTTGATCCTGGATATGTTTACTTACACACTTAGCCCTTGTTTAGGCCAGGGCCACGCCTCTTCGACACTGAAATACACGTGAATTACGGGGTTCAGGCCCAGTCCTGACACGGAAATAAAACGCGCTATTGATTTTTATTGAATTTGATAATACTTATATTTCCTACAAACTGTAACCGCGGTGATGACGGCGGTCCGGCCCCTGGACAGACCATGAATGTTGATATTAACTGATTAAATATGCACTAGACTCTACACAAGGTCCAGGGGCGGCGCGAGAGCAGTTCTCCCGCACGTGTGCCCTTCTCGGTGGTCTGACGGACAAGACCCTGCTTCTGGGAGATGACGCGCAGAGGGCGCAGCATCTCCCACAAACAACACAACAAAACGAAATGAAGTGGTGATGGTGAACAAATCAATACACTAGATGCTATTAATAATTAAAACATATTACATTGTTTAGTACACTAGTAAATTTAAAACTGGGCAACGACCGTGATTTAAATGAAACTAATAATTACTGCATCTCTGCCTGTCCGTCTCTTACTATCTAACACATGTTTCTAATTACTACTGTTTCTATGTGAACTACATTTAAATGATAATAATAAAGAGTATTTGATTGTAAGGTTGCTGACTTGGGCAAGTCTATTATCCCTCGAGGGGTGTGGGCTGTAGGGCCCAATTCTTAACCCTGACGGGGTGCAATAGTGCGACGCCTTGGCACTCGCGTCTTACCCACTCGTGCACTTCCACTCACCCTAGCTCACTGGCTATTTTCTGTACGTGGAACTGTTGCCATATTATACTTAGCCAATAAGAATCCCGCTATTGTTGTTTGTTGCCTGCTGTTTGTCTACAGAAAGCTATTGGGGTATCAGACGTGTATCAGTAAATCATTATAGCCATGAATTTTTCGCAAAAAAACATTTGCCCTACTTTGTTTTAGTGCTCTAGCTGCATGTTTTCAGCTCTGCTTCATACTTATTGCCAGTGTGTCTTTGGACTGACGTCTCTCATTTGACTATGCCAAACACAATAAGGTTACTGCGACACCACACGTCTGTTATTTGGGGGATAGAACACATATAAAACATCGAATCACTGCAGATGTGAACGTAAAGCACTGAAACAGACTGGGGCAAAATTAAACTTATGGATTTTTGCGACGTGAACACAGGTTTTATCAGCACTTGCTTGCGAGAGCTCAAAGTTGGGGCAATGCGTGTGTTGACGAATATATAACTCTATTCTCTTCCGTGGAAGAAAGATAACTGTGGCGCGAATATTGCGGAACATGGCAAAGTTTTTAATTGCTGCACGTGGAGTAAATTCACGCCGCGACTTCACAGGAGAAATATTCACATGACTGACGGTTTATTGTGGATAGATGTGCCAGTCCCTTCAGTTAATGAATCAGCAACATTTTATTTAATCCGCGTACAAAACGAACGTACTAAATTTTTAGTATTGGTGGATAGATTCGGACGTGATAGAACAGCGCTGTGTGCGGCAAAGTTGTAAACTTGATTGATACTTGTTGAAATTTCGATGTTGTTTTGATTATTATTTAATTTTCACTGTTGAATAAATTTTCTATTTGTTATTCTTATAAACTTATTGCCTTTGGCTTTAGAGTTATTCACTTACAAATTACGAAATTTATTTCAAAATAAAATAAATATTTACTACGTTTTAAATAACACTGTGGGCTTTTAATTTTCATTATTACTGTTTAAAATTCATATGTATACGATTTTATACCGATATGTGGCGTATAAAATATAAATAAACAGCAACCGACGAATTTACGGAGCTGTTTGGAAATTTAGCGTGCTACTGCACCTCAGTATATTTTACACCCAAAATCCCCAAACTTTCACTGCACTAACCTGGTCACGTGGTTGATTTGGTAGCCTAAATAGTCGTTTCGGACACGAATTTACTCCCATAAATCTCACTGTGAAGGACACAGAACGGTATTGGCTATTTCCGCACAGAACGGGAGAAGTTAATAGCTAGTCAAAGGCATTTCAACCGATTAGAAATGTTATTGATGTTGTTCACATGCGAAATATTAATTCATATGAATACCATATAAGTAACGATTATTTTTACTTTAGTTAATTAAAACATAAATATAAGAAATATTATGCAATTTAGGATTATAAGTAGGTCTCCTAGACCACATTTTCCGAGAAAACTTTACAGTCTTTCTTTTAGTAGCCATACTAAATTATTTTGGCTTAATATTTGTCGTGGTGTTTCTCTTCTATTTGCACACGGTTATTGCTGGTTCCTAAGGTAATCATATCCGGTTAGAATGCTTTGTGTTATATCGGACTTTTTCGTACATCGTGACAATAATCTGAAATTTTTTATAAATATTACATTGTAATTTAAGTTTACAGAGTTAAAAATATCAGCCATTATCTTTCAAAAATTGCAACGTGTTAAACTTTTACAAGATAATTTTGAAAATTAATTTTAGCGTAGTTGATTGTAAAGAATTCAGAACTTATTAACTCGAGAACTACCAACTATTAAACTGCATAACTAATGAGATAGTTTCCTATCACTAATAGAAACATATTCATACAATTACCAAGGTAATATATGGTCCATAGCGTGATTAATATAATGGTAAGCTGCAGCATTATTTTGTGCAAGTGTTATTTTTTAAATTAAAAGCAAGTGAAACCACCTGGAAAATACGCCATACTTGCCAAACAGTTTGAATGTTACAACCAACCTCTTCTGAAAGTATTTCACGAACGCAGACGTATAATTTAGTCTATCATTTTTAAAGTATTATTTTGCCAATTAAGTGTAAACTTTTTAGTACTTGTGTTGTAACTATGCGTAATCTATTACGAATTAAATATTACTACACAAGTTTGAATCTGTCAACTGTGCCCTTCTTTAAAATATGTGAAATTACAATTTCGTAATACTAAACATTGAATTTCAACAAAAATGTTTGAGCTACGCTAGTAAAAAAAGTGTGCATATAACATACACAGTCATTTAAAAATTGTAGAAGGTGGAGAAAAAAATCAATATTTTCATGGAACTCCTATAACAGGCTTACAATGCCATTTGTATTAACAGAAACTAAATGGAATTGTTTATCTGACGTTGGTTTTTAAGTGTTTGTGTGCTACTGTAGAGGCCTCTCTGTGTCATTTTTTTACTTTTGTCTTTTTCGTCGTCCTATAATTTGTTTCATTCCTCCGAGCTAAAAAATCGATTGCACAACACGTTAGTCGTAATGATGTTTGCTCAGCGAAGAATTTTCTTTCTCCTCTGTTTGTCGACATGACATAGTTTTTTATAGTAATGTTGGTGTTAGCGCAACCGTTTCTGCACTCACTTCTAGCTTGCTAGTAGTCGGAGAATACGTACGAGTTGGTTGGTCAGAATACGAAGAAAGCTTTAGCTGTCCGAAATAAATACTTATCACATCAGGCTTTGAAACGAATACCACAGATTTCTGGTGAGTTTGTTAATTAACATGCTTGTTCAATTCCTTGATGTCGATTATTTCTATGCTTAATTTTATTTTTATCGGCACGATTGTAATAATGGCGTGTTCTTAAACGTTTTCGGTGGCGTATTCCGCTCAGCGTTTAGAGCACGGCCGTAGAAGAACAGGTCTGGACACTCGCCTGGATATTTGACCCCTTGTTGTTTGTTGTAGTTCACCAAGTTACCGAGAATATTGTGTTTTGTTGGCGCTGATGTTGGCGGTCGGACTAAACTCCGCCCACTTCCTTTCCGCTAAGGTAAACAATTTATCAAAACGTATTTTTTTATCTATTTATGAAATACTTTCTTCGCTCACAAAGTTAAGAAATGGCTCCAGCAATCTTTATTTACTTTATAAATTCAACAATGGAAAAAAGTGGACGGATTTTGAATCCGACCACCCGTAAAACAGTGCCAAAAAGTACAATATTCTCGGTAACTTGACGAACTACAGCCAAACAACAAGAGGGTCAAGCAAAATACATTGGTAGATAGGCGAGTGTCCAGACCTGGTTTAGAACTTAAATTTTTTTATGAAAGCTCCTATTGACCGTTTATGAATGTATGTTCCTTAACTCTGATTTTTCTTTCGATGGAAGATTCCCGCTGGGGAGTAATACCATTCATACTGATTTTGAATGTTTTGTTAACTATTATTTAAACTTTTGTTTATAAAGAAACTTATAGTTAATTATTGTCTCTCACAAATGTCAAACGAACACTGTGTCCTTTTGTAATATTTTCTTGCAAATTTATTTAAACATTATGGCTTTGAAATTCCTTAAATGTTGCATCTTCAACCGAGTTACCTTATCACTAGAGACCTGAAAATTTGCGTTTTCATTTAGGCTTAAGCTATAATTTCATAAACTGTGAGTTTGCGTCAATTTCGCAAATGGCCTTCGACTTATTTGCCACCTTCTGGAAGTTCTGAGCCAATAATGTAAATGTGACTAATACAGGCCTATATCAGTTCGACAGCAAGCAGCTAATTACCGTCTGCTGTCTGCTTCAGTTCACAAATATTCTTGCAGGCTAGCGTACAGGTCAGTGAACCTGTACATTTTTCCCGTCTAAACTTATCACGCTCGTTTTCCCAAAACCAGCGAGACTTACATGTGTGCAAAGTAAATGGGCAGATAGCTGTAAATAATTAAATCCAAACAAACCATTGCAGAAATGAGGTCTGTGAGTAAAAATCAAAAACCGTTGTTGTGTTGGTGGAGGTGGCGAAGAAATCTCCAGGAACACGACTTCAATAATATACATATATTGTTATTGGTTGCTTCATGGAGGCGTGTTGATGCTACATGCCAGTGGTTAGAGCCACAGTATTTTTGTAAAAATTGCTTAGCACCATCTTGTTTTATTGTCTTGCGTGCTCGTCTGTTGAAGCTGTTGTTTGAATTTGTGCAGAGGTGTCACACATTTGACTGTACAAGGAGAATAAAGTGTTACAAAGTTGTTATTAATATGTACAAGTTTTATTTAGATGGGTGTACACTGCGTGTTTATTGATGTGGTTATTTATGGTTAAATCACTGCGACAGTTATGGTTAAACTGGCATTTACTCTACAAGAATTGCAAGTAGGCCTACTCGGAATTTAAAAACAGTTACGATTTCAATCCAATTGAATTCAAGGCAAAATTACAGTACCGCTATTTTTTCTGTGCTGCAATAGTAGGTATATTTATTTATGTTTGCCGCTTCGTAGATTTATCTGCCTTTTCCCAATAGAAATACCAAGAAGGACTATATTCCGCCTGTTTACGTTAACTATGTTTGGTTATTTCAGCACATTGCCGGTTTATAATTTGCATCCTTTTCATGTAAACAGTGTAACTACTGATAAAGTTTATAAAATGAAATGTAAAAGCAAATTGGTATGAAAATGCCGCTAATAACATGATATAGTATATACTAAATAGGTATAATACCTATTTGAACTGTTACAAAAAATATAGAAGTTAATGTCATGGAGAGGTCTAGAAGTGATACAATTGACCAAGAGAACCGTTTACAAAACGTACTTCTACAATATGTTCATTTTATGGTTTCCGGTAAGCTATTTTGATCTGAGGATACGTATAGAAAGCATTCGTAATAACTGACAAAAGAAAATAATGTAAACACAAGTGATATATAGAAGAGCTAATTAACAACCTGTAACTAGAGATGATGGTATATCGCGAAAATTTATTTTGCCAATATACCCTTGAAAGCACTAGTTCCTTGTGACTCGTATGATTGGGTGATATACGTCTGACACAAAGTAGCTGTCTGCAGATCAATAATAGGCATAATTTTACCTTTTATTTTAAAACCTGGCCGAGATACCTGCCACGTGTATTCTTTGGAAAAGCATATTAATACAGAGTTTATCTCACTAGTTAACACAAAAAGCGTTGCAAGAACGACATTCTGTGTGTTGTTAAAACGTAAACTACGTGTTATCAATTAAGAATGTTTTAGAAATATTTGCAGTGAGCTATAATTTAAGTTGTATGATTTGTTCTGTATCAGAGCTTGGATAATTAATGTTAAAAAACGTAATGTAATAATTTTTGCACTTTGCAGGTATAATGAATGCCTTCGAACATTCGAGTTCACCTGCCTGTACTTTGCTGAAAATAAGGAAGATTTTCGGACTTGAGACGTTTGAAATTGCAGTTAGGAATTATAATGGAAAACCTGTTGTATGTTTTAAGAGATCACCAGTAGCTACAATCTACACCGTGTGTGTTTCAGTTTCGATAGTTGTACTTTGGGTAAATGAGGCAATTGGAATTTACTACAAATTTTCTAATGTTGTAGCTGTAACTTTGACATCGCAAGTCACAGTATTTTTTCTGAATTTTCAGTGTTTAATCGCTCTAGTATATTCGTGTATTAATCATCAATCCAGAAAGAGCATTATGCAACTATTTTTGGACGTGGACAAAAATATATTTGACTGTCCACTTCATTTATACAAAAAATGCTCGAAAATCACATCAGTTGCACTTGCTGTTGTTTCTGCGTACATAGTGTGTCATTTCACTTTCGATATGTATGTTACGGGGGAATATTTGGGGTTTAACAGATTCATTTCAATTTTTTCTTACCTGGGACATTTAATAGTGATAGTTTTTTCGTTAGACTACTCCTACTGGGTTTTCCAAGTGAAGGTACGACTAAAATATTTGAACGCTAAAGTTTGCACCTTGGCAAAGTTACATTCTACAAAAAATGCAAATAGTAGCGCCGGAAAAACAAGAAATAGATCTATTTTAGTGGAAACAGGACAAATAGTTCGACAGGAATACCAACCTATTACGAGTACCGCAGCTGAATCAATACGCCACGATGATGTGTTACATGCAAGGCAGCAAGATTTCAAGAATGATATCTTCACCGTTCGAAAGTTGTATGAGAAAGTTTTGCAGTGTATTTCCTTGATAAATGACGCATATAGCAGCCAAGCGTTGCTGGTGATTTTCTCGGGTAGTATCATATTTGTGAATGTTGTTTACATAGCAATATACATGAGCATGACAAACGCCAGCAATCTAGGTGGTATTGTATGTATGGCAGTAGTGTGGTGTTCACTGTGCGTGTTTAAAACCACGGGCATCGTGGTATCTTGCAGGGCAGCCACGACAGAAGTGAAAAAAACACTGTCCATTATTGAGGAGATGCTTGTAGAGCCATACACCGATGACGTCATGGAGCAACTGAACCTCTTTCATGGCCAGATATCCAGTAAGGAGTGTTTGTACTCAGCTGGGGGTGTATGCAACATTGACTACCCAATGATGGGAGCCTTTGCAATGACGACGCTGTATTACCTTCTCGTCCTAGTCCAAATGATTCCTCTGAAACTTAAATAATACTTTTAAAAAACTGACTTTCAGGCCATGTTTTCTAGTTTCTTGTTTTTGCGATAATCGTTTTCTAAACTCCAACGAGAAAATATATCAAAAATTAATTTTTGCAGTTTTATTTAAAATGGTTTTTGCCGTGGTAGCTATTTTTTTTCAAACCAAGATTACACAGATTCGACTAAAAAGTTAATTCAAAACAATTTGGTTAATTACATAATTAGCAAAAGCAATAGTATTTACAGCCTTGAAAAAATCAGCTAACATGGAGACGACGATTTTAAACAAAAATGCCAGACTGATTTTTGATATCTGCTCTCGTTTAGGCACAAAACAATAATTTCTCTAAAGCAATATAAACAAGAGAGCATTGTCTTAATTAATTTTTCTACTGAAAGATCGATAAACCTAAGTGTGTCCTCGGAAAATACGTGAACTACAGCCGTTCCCCTCTCTTACTTATCTCACCCTTCTACTCTCCTTTGCCCCGCCACACACTCTCAGCCAATAGCAAGCAAGCAACCTGGCAATATTAATCAATATCATAGGTTTGTTTCCGTGTATATTTACAAGAATTAGATAAGTAGCAATAATTAGAGGCACGATTATTTTGCGTATTGATTCTAGATCAGATTGAACGTCAGTAACTTACACTTCACTCCTCTCCTCCTGAGATAAGACGAGAGCGGTTTTAACACACATTTGACGACTGCAAGCCAGGTACAAATAGGGAAACAAGTCGTGGGGATATCACGTGCTACACTTTTGTACTGTTAGAAGCCAATGGATATTCGGCTTCAGCCTGTACACGTATAGGTCTGAGAAGTCTAGGCTGTTACCCGATGAATACGCGAAATACTCGTGCCTCTAACGATATCATTATCGTCACCGTCGCGACAAGCACTGCGTACAGTCTCGTCAGCCGGAAAGTGACAACTTGTGTGTAGTTGTTAAAGTTGTGTCGTTTTGCACCGCGCATCTACAAGGTGTGTTATCGTGACATACAAAATGTAAAGTAGCAATGAACCAAACACCGATCTGACAGGAACTGTGAGCCAGAAACGGGTGATTGTTTGCACTGAGAGTAAATATAGTGTCGTATCAGTGGATATCTCTGAA
Organism: Medauroidea extradentata; assembly: GCA_003012365.1. NCBI lineage: Eukaryota > Metazoa > Arthropoda > Insecta > Phasmatodea > Phasmatidae > Medauroidea > Medauroidea extradentata. The sequence continues at coordinate 51,652 of PNEQ01119532.1, forward strand.
AAACTTGAAAGCAATAGGTGTTACTTTATAATTCAGTTTCGTAGAACAAACATACTTGTACCATAACAGCGAGTCAACAAGAAGTTGTACGTGTGCTGGTAATAGCTACTGTCCACAGACGTTGCACCACTGTAGCATCTGAATTAATTGGGTTTTATCTTGATATTTATCTTGTCATTATTATCATGTGTGAACGATGACAGTAACATGTATTTTGTTTACGAGTTTAATTAATATTTATTTTACGCTAAGTTATAGCCTATGATTAGGAATGTTCAACATGCTATGCGTTTCGTTTACTTGTATCACAAATATGTTTGACATTTCTTAAGATTTTTTTATTTTATGTGTTAAAATGTGAAAGTCGATATTACGATGTGTATGTTAACCTGATAAATTCGATGATTTTCGTTTATTTTTATTTTGTAAAACATACTTTCAGAAATCAGAAAGATAAGTAATTTTCTGGTTATGCCTGTTGGTTACAGAAATATGAACCATTTTGAAAAATCGGCGGTTAAATAATTTAAGGGGGTGTCAGAGAAAAAGAATAAGGGGAAGGGGCTGGGATGTTTGGGAATTAATACCGCTATTAGTTTCTATCAGCAACCAACACTTTAGTTTCCCCAGAATTATTCCCTTTAAAAATCTTTATTTCACGAGTTGCACCGGCCTATTATACCTACTACACTTCGTCGATTGCAGTTTGAAAGGAGTGTATGGGAAGGCACCGAGACATTCCCCTCCAATACTTTCACACGGCGACATCGAAACACAAGCACTCTCACTCCCCTATCCGGGGCTACACTTATGTTTGTCAAGCAGTATGTTCATGAACATAAGCAAACATACATCCTGCACTACAAGATGAAAACCAAGTTAACTTGAATAACGATAAATATTATTGTTGTGTACATATACAGTTCTTGCATTGTGCGTGTGTGTGATGTCACTCCCAGACTCTCATCACTACCCATCATGCACCTGTATCAAAGTTCAGTAGAAGACAAGATGGCGACGTCGTAAGTGTGTGATGTGATGCTGTCTAAGCTAACGTGTATTTTAATTTAATTTCCGGGTATTATGTTACACGTCTAAAACAATTATGCAGAGATATTTAGTTGACAAACGACCAGCTCTAAGCGCAAGTCTACAGTAAACACGTTTATGTTCAATTACTTTTAAGAGATATTAATAGTGGTGGCTCGAGGGTTGTTGTTAGGGAGGGCACCAGTTGCCGAGAACTGTACACGCGTGTGAACACAACGCCGTACACCAATGACTAGAGACATTGGAAAATCGTGAAAATATTTAACACAGTCTCCAATAAACTGTAGTTTTCTGGCAAATCGCATACGTTCTGTGTTACAACTGTTCAGTTCTAATGGTGTCTGTCGAAGAGGGACGCGGTACTTCATATAAACGATAGCCAATATAAGTGCGAAACCTTCAGTGTTATACATAGAATGTTAGAGCCTAGCTAACAACTAACTTTTCCCGTAATTTAACAGTGTCTCTACCAATGACCATGTAATATCTACTGGCTACTTATTGTGTTGTGAGCAGTCAGTAATAAGCGGCACCTACATACCAGCGTGTCACTGGCTGTAACGCCAACTAGCGCACAACTATATACTGTTCTCTACAACTTGTGTTCTACCTGGCAACAACCATAGAGCCGCCACAGGAATAGGCTATAAACAATGCGTTATACGTCTGCGTTTTAGAAACTGTTCTAAAATCAGTTGTGTGCTTGTGTAATCGTGTAATAAATTGCTAATTTTGGTGGCTATACATATTGTTTATGTGTGATTCTCTGTCCAGCATCATTTTAGAAAAACTGTTATTCGGTGTATTTCAGTTCAATGCTTTGAGCTAAAATTATTTAACCTGTATGCAATGTACAAATGAAATATGTGGCAGATACTTATTTTTTCTGGCATGAGAAGCTGCTTAATTTGTAAAATATTATGATTGGCCTGTTTAGAAGTTACTGTATTTTAATTAGCACATACTTTGGCATATTTTAAGATACAATGTACATCGTTCTGAAGTCTGTGTAGTGCGAGGTCATAATGACAAAAAATTGAGTTACTAGTTCAATATGATCACATCTCCTTTTCATTAACTGTTTTAGAATGAGTTTAATTTCACTGAGGTCCATATCTAATGTTTTCGCTCACTGATGAAATGTGTGTGTAGATTAAGACTTATGTCATGGTCGCTTATGAAATTGCCGTTTCTTTGTTTATAACTCTTGCAACCAACACGCTGTGTAGTGTAACTAATAACAAGTCTGTCCGTTTGTTTGTTTTCTGACCTATTTTTGATATCCATCTGAAAATTTTAATGCAATTTCTCTGTTATGGTATACCAGTAAACAAAAAAAAATATTCAAGGAATCTTAGCCAAGATTAGCATTCAAAACTTGTGTAAAATAAAAATTCATACCAGATTCCATGAGGAGCAATAACGTACACTTCGCAAACAAACACAAATTAGTAAATACCACTAATCGATAGGCCAAACCAAAAACAAAAGGCAACTAATAGAACATAGGATCTCAAAGCTATAAAATGACATAGGCTAACGTTAGATCGGAGACCACATTACAAACAAGTCTGAGTAAAGGGCTGATTAAAACAACTATGGCGACGCAAAAGAACACAAATGGTTTCCAGGTAGAAAATTTTTTAAGCTTGATCTTATTTAAAGTACACAGTAAACATTTTGTTATTCGTCTGTTATAATCCTAATTATTTGTAAAAAAATTTAACTATAGTAATTATTTCCCCAAAGTAATGTATATACCAATTTCTTAATATATTTTTATTAATATCAAATGATACAATTTATATATGTGATACGTCCACAGTTTGTAATGTTTGTACAAAGTTTTTTTATTCAAGTTGATGATTCTGAATTATAATGTTTCGTAGTGCTCTACGCATTTCTCAGCTTTCTTTTGTATGTATGTGTACTGATTGCAATACATGTTGTTACTTATTTTGGCAGTAAATACAATAAAAGTAAGGTATCTCAATGTGTAGATGTGTACTTTCACAATACTAACGATCACCCCATTCTGTCTAAATGTGTACATTTAAACTGGTAGCAAACTCACGCTTGTAATTTTGCAGCTATTTTAAAAATGCAAGGAAATTGTGTTTTTTTATTCACATAATCACTGAAAAATGTTGCTTAGTACAGGAATAAAATATCAGTTCAACACTGATTTCTAATCAAATAATTCTACTCTACGAATTTTTTTATCCCTCTGTTCTTGTAATTTGATCTTGTACTGTTATTTCTTATTTCATATACAATGAGTAATATATTGTAATAACATTATGAAAACAAACGTTTGTAACTGAAGTGGATTACATTACATATTTTAGAGAGATTTATCTAAAAAAGAGATTAAGTGCCTGTGAAGGGCTATGTAAGCATATGAATTAACGTATTATAATGCAAGCATATCTGTACATGTTATTTACGTTTATGTATTTCACACATGTGAAGAAATATTTTTTTTGTCGTAATAGTAATAATATACAGTTTGTATTAATGGATTAGAGAGACTCGTTTTGAACTTGTCTCACCTGCGTTATTTTTTCGTACATAGGTAACATGTATTTCCTACCTATTGGAATGTAGTTTGACAGCTTGGCTGGACGGAGCACTTAAGGGTGTCCAAGTGGGAAAAATCATAATTTTGTATTTTAATGAAATAGTGTTAATATTGGAGATGTTACTTAGGAATACACGTCCCTCTTATCAAAAAACATTTTAACTGAATCAGTTTTCTGATAATGACACTTCAAATTCAGAATTTGCAATATCTTAGTTCTTATATGCTACAACTACAAATCGATAAAAGAAGCAAGAAAGTTCAAACCTTCAGATTTTTTTAATACAAAATATTTTGCAGTGGATTAAAAAAAACATGTCAAGCAGTAGCACTTGGCATGTTACAGAGTGAATTTTTAAATTATTTTATATTAAGTTCATTGGTGTTTACAGCTTATGAGAACTAAACTCGTGCAAATTTTGTCAATGTAGTGTCATTATGTAAATTCTGGTTGATCTAAATGTATTTTGTAAGAGGAAAATAAACTCTCAAGCAACGCCTACAAAACTAACACTATTTCATATAAATATAAAATTATGATTTATCTCCACGTGGACGCCCTTAAATTCTGGCTGTGTTGCGATGAGGAAGAGGGCAGAGGAGGTACAAGGAAACTTGTCAGCAGTATCGAGGTGTTGTGTGTCGCTTCGTGGTCACCACGCGATTGCAGAGTTCACAGATTCAGGCTGGGAACTGTCGAGTCCTGCAACACAAAACAGAATTTCAGGTAAGAAGATTGCACGGCTCTTTAACAGCGAGGTCTTAAGGCCATGCTGTCCAACTTCCACTTTTTTCAGTGATATTAATTTTTTACGCCTAAACAAGAGTAGATATTAAAAATACGTCGGGCAGTTTTGTTTAAAATCGTTTTCTCCATGTCGGCTAATTTTTTTTCAAATCAATGAATAAATACTACGGTTTTACGAAATTCTGGCTAATTGACTTTTTTAGTCGAATCCGTATAATTTCTCGCTTTTAAAAATTAGCTTTCACAGCAAGAACCATGTTAAAGAAAATTTGCCAGACCGATTTTTGATATCTCATCTCGTTTAAGCTTTAAAAAATAATTATAGGAAATACAGCAAAAGTGAAAGATTATGGCCTTTAGAGCCGATAAGTGTGAAGTGAGGTGAAGGGCAACGCAGCATCCATGCTTGAGCAGGGATTCGAATCCAGAACCTCTCTCACCGCAGGCCCTACGGAGGCTGGCTCAGAAGTCAAGTGCATATAAGCATGTAGGTGTTACAGCGCTTTGATATTTGAAATACTCGTCATCATGGGACTGACTACGTATTTCTCCAACGGAACTGCGTCAGGTTTTTTTATAATCATTGAAAAAAATAGCTACATTTTTATCATTAATAAACAGCAAAAGGTGTTCTTATTTTAAAAAAAAAAATATGAATTACGTAGGGTCCAATTTCTTATTTTACAATGAGGAAAATTTGTCAAGAGTACCAACATATACAACACACACATATTTTTATAACACAAATACAACTAGCATATTACATATGAGACGCAAGTATTTAAATTTGCAATATATGCATTGCATTTTGGAGAAGCACAGAAAAATATTGGTACAGTATGTTCCTAGCCTAAAACATAAATTGACTTTACCAATCACATAAACAAACTAGAGAAATACTTAATCATATTTACAAAGCAAATATACAATTGTTCATACTTACGCAGGTAACATAAACAAGGTTAGACAAAGTTAAATATACAAGGAAGTAAAATACACAAATGCCCAATTTGAATTGGAGCGGGAAGATCAGTTCAGATATTATTACTTAGGCCTATTCAACTTTGTAAGTATACTTCTCCATCAGAAAATGTTTTTCTTATTAAATAGCATTTCAGTTTTTTTTTTTTTGAAGTTATTGTATTCTGTAAATATTTTGGTAACTTATTAATTGGTTGTATTTTCTTGTATCAATATGTATGAAATTGTACTACAATGACAGATAATGACGTCTGAGCCAATTAAAATAATGAGGTATATATTTTTGCTTTTTTATTTTAATTGCGTCCTGAACTTTTAATAAAATTTCCCTAAAAAAATAGGTGAGTTATTGAAATCTGTATGAAAGGTTCCCGCATTGATTACGAGAAATTAAAAAGCAATAAATAAGTACCAACTCCTTAAGTCATATAGATTAATAAATGTTATGAGTTGCATAGCTAAAAACTATCGAAATTCTATACGTAATATGCCTGAGATTAATTGATTGTGCTAAAAATAATTTCATAAAAACTTATTAATCTGTATTTTATCAACATAGTTGGTGGGAGAGGTGGTTTTGGTGTAACTAAGGGAGTATTTGATAGGAGTATTACCAAGGACCAATCGGAAGATGGGTATCTATTTTAACTAATTAAAAATTAATAATGTGTACTATCTATCGTAAAATTCAATACTGTAGGTGGACGAGAGGGGTAAAATGAAACAGCGCTCAATAAATTTGAAACTTATGAAACGTATGTAATAAACTAGTCTTAATAATTAAAATTTAAATTTTTAACTAACACAAATGAACCGAGATAATGATGCAATCATCATTATTTATCGGAGAAGTGGTACGTGTGTAATGAATGTTAGGCGGTTGATAGATGTGGTCGTCATTCATAAGGACAATAAAAATTTTTAATTGTTTCTTAATGAAATATGTCGAATTGTTTTAAATATATATCATAGCGAATTAACGAGAATCAGTATTGCACATGCGTGATGTAAATTACAGCAATTTACAATAAATCAAACTGTGACAAAAATATAAAATTTTAGTGAAACATAGTTATTCATTTTAAGAAAATGCTTACGTAAAGTAATAAAAAAAGTATTTAAAAATTATTGATTGCGATGATTCCTTCCTCAATCTCACCTGTACTCTTCGGTGTCGTTTGCCTGCTTTGATGAAGGGGCTAAATTCATATGATAATAGGATGTTAAAACAAGGGGAAAAACCAGAAATTTATAAGCCAACGGGAAGATTTTAATGTACCGTCAAGTGGGGTTACTGTGTATCACTTACAATGTTTACTTTGTGGTTGTTTGGTAAATTAATTCAAATTTTAAATGGATGGTTTGAATATATAGTTTACAGTACTCAATTCGAGTTACCCAATTCTCACATAAATAATCTAAAAATATAATATTCTGAGTGGCACAAAGTTACCCCACTTGACAAAAAAATTTAAAAGAAAAAGTGAAATTTCGAGATAAAGAGAAATTTTTGAGTGAACTTCCTCTGCGGTTGCAGAAAGCTAGGCTCAACGTGGGTAATGAAATTAATCAACAATAAAATTACTTGCCACAGAGAAAAAAAGAATAATAAATAGTACAAGCATCTGATAAGGGATAACCATGGAAACAGAAAAAATTAAGTTTTGATTTTTAATTTCTCTGTAATTATTTCTTTATTTAAACACTTTAATACAGAATACACATGTTTCTCATTAAACTCCACGCGAGTAACCATTCAAGAAAAAAAGCATCTGAAATTACACACGTATTAAACTGATGACGTGAACTGATGTGCTAATGCAGTTTATCATTCTAACACAAGTCATGATAATAATAATACATAATAATAATAATAACAAAAATAATATTGAGCTCATACAATATATATAAAGGTATCCGTCGTCAGACGCGTCTACCATTAAAAATGACGCGTGCAAAAGAAAATCTGCAAAAATTTCAATCATAGGGAAGACGTAGTCAAATTCGGTTTATAGGCTCCATAGACTTTAAATTGAGTATCTCAAGACATTTATTAGGAAATAAAAAAACAGCAAAAAACTGCACATTAAGTTATAACATGCGCCACGTAACATACTGTACTATGACCAAAGGTCACGACGGCACACAAAGCCAAACACGTTACTGAAATTACACATCATGAAAAGTACACTTTAAACCAAAGCAAAGATACAAGCAAACCTACACCTAATATCTTTACGTTCAAACATAATTTTCAGTTATAAAATTAAAAAAAAAAATTGACTGGAATTGAAAAACTAAACTTAGTACATGACGGCAGCCGTCTTGCCGTCATGGAGCATCAAGTGCCCTACCTAACACACACTACACTATCGGAGCCGGCAGAGATTTACATGTTAGTTGAGAGGTGGATCAGAGAAGAAGTGAGAGAACGACCCGACTCAAGCACACGAGCTAAGCCTGTCCAGAGCTTAACAACTGCGCAGCGCGGGGAAGATGAGAAAAAAAGGGGGGAGGGACGAATAAACAGAAGTCAGCTAGGGAAAGCAAAGAAGTCGCGAACCGAGCCCAAAAAAAACTGTAGAGACAATTATAGCCACAGGGGTAGCATAAGGTTTGAATGATGGCGATGGAGTTGAAGCCAAGAGGGGAGAGAGGTAGCCACCAAATTTGCCAGCCGCCATACTTCTTTAACCTCAAAAGTACACATCAGACTGGTATTTTTTTTAAGGTAAATTAATGTATTATGCTATTTAATTAATGTTTTAGGTTGAAAACTCTATATTTTAGAACTATTTTACTAATATTTCCTTAATTTTTTAATTAGTCGGCCATATTGATACCAGCCATTTCAAGCGTTTGTTTGGTTACAATTCCCGGCGACATGCTCCATCTGGACCATTCTAACATCTTTGATTATAGCAAATACACTATAAACTATGGTATATGAAGTCTGTATAGGTATTGACACTGAGGAATAAAAGGTGACTCCCTTTTTGTTGCCGAGCGCTAGTAGTAATTTAGTGGAGGATTTGTTTTTTTTTTTTTTTTTTGTATTTGACTTAGCTTAAAATGTGAATTTTTTATTCGGAATTGCCTGTATTATATAGAAGAAAAAATTTAAATGTATTTTTGTTTTGGAACACATTTTCTTCGACAACTACAAAATTTATTTTTTCCGTATTTTACATGTAGACACACATTGCAACGATTCTAACGTTTTGTAGGGCAGGAAATAACAGATTTTGTTCGAAAGTAAGTGTTCACTGAAACAATAGTACATAACATTTTTTTCAGGCGACTTATATAAATAGTTCACACATGCCAATGCATTTATGGATACGAAACATATGCCTATTATATTAACTTACCACATTATCATAATTTTATATAAATAATTGCAAAAATTGTAACGCCTCCAGATGTAAACATGACAAATCTTCTGCGAAAACTACTAGCGCTCGGCGACAAAAATGGGGTCACTTCCTCTTGCTGGAGAGAACACGTTGTGTCAAGACATCTTTCTCTTAGACCGTGCTATAAACCAATACTGGACAGCTTGAGCGCTTTGGCGAGAATTCTGATTGTGTTATCACGTCAAGCCTCCAGAGAGTTAGTTGATTTCAGATGTACGCTGCCAACATAACAGTTCTGGGAAATTTTCTGCATGGAGAACATATTTTCGTTTCGTGGAGATACTAAAAAAAAGCCGTTCGATAAATACGTAAAAATTAAATAAAATATGTTAAAATAATAATATGCAATAATTGATCAAAAATAATATCAATGTGTGTGTTATATTCACCTCATATTGCTAGGTTATTTTTTCACAAGCTTACTCTTAGTATTCGCGTAGAGCTGCCCGGTATTATTTGATGATAATTCCAATATTGTCCGCTGCGCGCCACCGTCGCCTCACTGAGCACCAGACCAAATATTGTACAAGGACAATATAGGAAAGTCATAAGAAAAACAGGAGACGTGTTATTTAATTACAGTTGACGCCGATATGAGCCATGTTCCTTCTACAGTAGCACATTGCTCTATGGGTAGTTTTATCTCTATATTTTGTTATTTATGACTTGAAATGTAATCATGATTTTAAAATAGTTATGCTATTGTAGCACGGCCGTAGAAGAACAGGTCTGGACACTCGCCTGGAAACTTGACCCCTCCCCCTTTTTTTATCCCTTGTTGATTGGCTGTAGTCACGGTCGTAGAAGTACAGGTCTGGACACTCGCCTATCCAACAATGTATTTTGCTTGACCCCCTTGTTGTTTGGCTGTAGTTCGTCAAGTTACCGAGAATGTTGTACTTTTTGGCGCTGTAATCCGGGCGGTCGGACTCAAACTCCGTCCACTTTTTTTCCATTGTTAAATTTATAAAGTAAGTAAAGTTTGCTGGAGCCATTTATTAAATTTGGGAGCGAAGAAAGTATTTCATAAATTGATAAAAAAAATACGTTTTGATAAATTGTTTATCTTAGCGGAAAGGAAGTGGGCGGAGTTTAGCCGGACCGCCGTAACATCAGCGCCAATAAAACACAATATTCTCGGTAACTTGGTGAACTACAGCCAAACAACAAAGGGGTCAAATATCCAGGCGAGTGTCCAGACCTGTTCTTCTACGACCGTGGCTGTAGTTCAAGATCACGATAATGCCATATGTCTTTGGTGCTGCAATCAGGGTGGTCGGACTCAAACTCCGCCCACTTCCCTCCTACTAACATAAACCATTTATCAAAACGTAATTTTTTAAATAAATATATGAAATACATCCTTTGCTCGCAATTTTAAGGGCTCCAGAAATCTTTATTTACTTTTCCAGTTTTAACAATGGATAAAAGTGGGCAGAGTTTGAGTCCGACCTCCCGGATTACAGCGCCAAAAAGTACAACATTCTCGGTAACTTGACTAACTACAGCCAAACAACAAGGACGTCAAGCAAAATACATTGGTAGATAGGCGAGTGTCCAGACCTGTTTTTCTTTTAGTTATTATTTTGATGAGTTAAAATATAAAATATTTGTGAACATATTCCAATACTATTAGCCTAAGAGAAATTTAGTCCGTAAATGTATAAACGCCATAGAAAATAGAGATATATGAATGCAAATTTTGCTAGTGTTTCCAGTTCACGCCGTTGATAAAAAGTCTCCCGCTCTAACAATGCTTAAAGACTGTACTTTCCCATATTGTCGTCCTTTTACGATATTTGACCAGACGATGCAAGAGAAAAAAGAAAATTTTAATGGAAATAAAACTAAAATATTTCGAAGCGTGAAAGGGAAAGTATTGGCTTACCTTTCACTACTTATCGCTGTCGCAGTTTCGCCATTTTGTTTCTGCTCATAGAAAAATCTATTTTTGGTGTCCAGAAAACTCTTGCCGAGCAAATAGGGAAAGGAAAATCTCGCGCGTTCGTTAATCTAAATGTTAGAATTTTTAGTAAGAAGATTATTTTTTAAAATATTTTTTATTTATTTATTTTCACAGGTTCAAATGAGTCGTCTAAATTCATTACTAGGAACGATACAAAATATAAAATTATGAAGAACAGAATGTTTACAGATAATTATCACAGTACCATTGTTATAGCTGGAGTGTACACAGGACAGTGGATTATAACATGGTCATTGTACTTCCGAATTGTTCCGTTCCCTGCGTGTTAGACAGTATAACGTCAATATTTGGAGCACCGCCATATTCTCTTCCGTGACAATGTACTCAGCTTGTTTTTAAGAGGCTGACAATGCTTGGCATATTGATCGTAGGTTTTCAAAGATGGCGGGTAAACACAAGCCCTCTCAGCGTATTTCCTTTGTTAGGCGGAGAGATACGATTGTAAACACTGGATGAGTCGAGCGAAACACGAACTTAAAGACAAAGTTATTCCTGCGCTGTAGGTTGTCGCATTGTTCTAGAATATATCCCCTTGAGTGCTTGCCAACGTCTTCTGGCGGCTGAAACAATAATGTTACTTTCCTGTTGACAACGCTGTACGTCCTCGAGACAGTTTTCGCAGGCGACGTTCATTATAAATATTACTTCTAGAAAATAATCAATCAAGTGGAGCGACTCGGGCGAAGAACAGCAGGTCAGGTCTGTTGTGGGTTGCACTCGGAAGCAGTCTCTTTTCTTGTTGCTCAGGCAGACATTGGTAAATTTGTTTCGATCGATACAAAACCACAAAGAACACAACAGTTGAGTAACGCATCAACAAACGCTTTTTAAATTTTGTTTCGACGTAATGTATATTATTTGTAGAGACCTAAAAAATTCGCGTTTTCTTTCAGGCGCAAAATATAATTCCAGAAACTATAGGTCTGTACAAGGGCGTCCATCAGGCAGGGGGGGGGGGGCCTGAGCCCCCCCCCCCCCCTAACAGATGTTCCACAATGTGTTTAGTTTCAAGGGCGCCCATCTTATAGATTGTAAGGGGGGAGAATTGATAGTATAGTTGATTTTCAAAAAAAAAAAACCTGCTGAAATAGCACCATTTTGCACCTAGAAATACAAATTTTCCCGGGGGAGGGCCCCCGGACCCCCCCTCTAATAAGGGGGATGGGTGAATAGCCAAATGTTAAACCCTCACCCTGTCTTGACCCCCCCTTACAATCTATAAGATGGGCGCCCTTGGGTCTGTACCACGTTCTCAGTTGGCCGCTGACTTACTCGACACTTCATGTTCGTAGCTGCACCAGTAATATAGCTGTAATTGAATGCATGCACATTTCACAGTGTCAGCGAGCAGCTAATAAACAGCTGCTGTCTGCACGATTTCACATATATTCTTGGATCCCGCGAAGTTTTCCCGTCTCTAATTATGTATTTAAATACTCGCAACTATCAGGTAAGGTAAGTGGGTCTTACGTCTCGTAGACAGCGAGGAAAGAGAAGGTGACATACAACTTGGTACAATAAAATCACCTGGGAGAGGAATCACCCATAGCCTTCGTTCGGGAGCGGTAAATGTACGTATAATTTTCATTATCATGTTACTTTTTTATTTGTACAAGATATTAATTTTTCTTATTTTAGACACAAAATGTGACTAAATTTTAACTCTTATGAAGTTTTTCAATCCCTCATAGTTTTCGCGTAATGGTTTGTTATACCACAATTTTCATCGCCGTGTTTTTATTTTTATATTTGTACCAGTAATTTTTTTCCTTGTTGTAGACACAAAATCTGACTAAATTTTTTAGCACCCATAGTTTCTCCGTAATGACTTGTTGAAGCCAAAATTTGCATATTTACGTTGTAAGGACGGCATTAAAACTAATTTTTTAAAATAAAATATTCCATTTTTTTAATTTTAAATTTAAACATTATATCTAAATACAAAAAGAATGTAACCTATACTTTGTTTTTATTTATGTAACGTTGTAGTTTGCGACACCTTTATCCACTGTGAATTTTCTTCAGTTTTGTATGTCAGTTGGTTTTACTGTGGCTATTAAGTGAACACTACGAGAGAGAAAAAAATTTCATCAGAGCCAAATTTAGTCACAGTTTGTGTCTCTAACACGGAAAAAAAAAAAAAAACAACTGGTACACTCACAAAAATAAAAACATTCTGATGAAATTTGTGGTACACAACCAACCCAGCATACGCCTGGAGTGATTTCGAGAAAACCGTGGCAAAAAGGTAATAAGGATGTTCTGAGCCGGGAATTAAACTTGGGTTACCCGAATGCGAATCCGACATGTTACCGTTGCGCCACCTCACTCTGCAGCAACTATCAAGATCATTATTCGTATGCTAGATATTTAAATTACCATCGCTAGTCTGTCCATGTGCACAAAATAAAATGTGAATTTTTAAAATTAGGCTTTCATTTATATATTACAATCGTTTCGCTTAACCCCGTACTGTAATTGATTACGCATGTTAAAACTCAAATTTTGAAGAAAAATAAATTAATGTTTTCAGTTATCTGCTGCACAGTAATAAAACGATATTACATGATTCATTACAAAGCAAAAACTCAAATTACTTTAATAACTTGTGCTTTGCTAATACTAATTTTTTTTTCCAGAAAAATATTAAATACTTCAGTGAAAATACACGAAATTATTAAAAAACAAAATAGTGTAAAAATATAACTTTCCGTAAATTGTTGTGTTTATAGGTAGATCAATTCTTATTCCACCGTACTATATAGGTATAGATTAATTTTCTTTGAATGAAATCTTCACGGCAACAATTGTTTTTAAAGGTGTGCCTCAGTAAATCCGCTTATGTTACACGCATTATTTTTACAGAATACCATTATTTATGAGTCTTAAAAGTTTTGAGAGAAAACCATCGTTAAAATATGTGTTTTTCGTTTGCCCATATAAAGCAACTAGGTAGAAGAAATTGGTACCATCACTAGAGATATGGTATACCGCGAAAATATTTTGTGCCAACATAACCTCGAAAACGCTGTAGTTTCTTGCAACATGTGATTCGATGATATGATATACTTCTGACACAACGTTGCTGTCTGCAGACCAATCACAGGCATAAAATATTACAATACCAGGATTCTTATTGGCCAAGTCAAATAGGGTAACTCGCCAAGCACAAGCCAAACCGAGTGATCTTCTGGTAAGCTGAACGTATGTTAAAGTCTAGGAAACAGTTAAATTTTCCCGCGATAAACCGTCATCTCTAACCATCACCTAACTTGACGCACAAAAATAATGTCTTCACGCATCTTGTTGAAAATTAAACCGATGAATTGACTTTGATAATATCTTGGCTCCTCAGAACTCATGTAACATATGAAAATGGCTAGTTCAAATTTGTTAGGCACGTTAACGTTATCCGTCAGCAAATACAATGTATTCTCGTGGGGTAATTTTTATTGTGTTTTAAATTGACGATTTTCTAGGCTTCATTGAAATGCGGAACGTGGCTGTCTGCCTAGATCTCTGAGCGTTGTTCAAATCTTTAGTAGTATTACTAAAAAAACCTTACTCAGGTGCACACGACTTCTAATAATCTTTACAACATAAATTCTAACAGCCGGAAATGGCAAAATTTTGTGTTTTTGTCGTACTATTAGGTATGTAAGTGACCTTTACGTCTCGTCGACAGCGGGGTCGTTAAGAGACAGTGACACAACTAAATACAATGACGGGAGTAGGGAAGAGGTCTCGACCTTGGCCTCGAAATAAGGAGGGCCGGAGACGGGGGGTCGAACCCGGACCCTCTTGAATGTGAGTCCAGCATACTACCATTACGCCGTCTCGCTAGGATACTTGTTAGGTGTTGACTCAATTGAAAAGTACAGAATTGTGCATAACACCTATGTCTTTGATGTTAGTCTAAAATGATACGTAGGGACCCTTGTTTTTCGCAAAAAGAATTTTGCCTCACTTTGTTTCCGTGCCTTACGTACACACCTGCAGTTCTGCTTCGTGGTCAGCGATTGGATATTTTAACTGTCACGAGCCTTGAGATTCTACCGGCAAATCACAGACGTGTGGTGTTGCAGGAAAGTTTTTGTAATTGGCTAAGTCAAATGAGATATGGCTCTTCACACAGACACGCTGCCAATGTTCATTGAAGCAGAATTGCAGATGTGCACGTAAGGCACTGAAACAAGCTGGGGCGAAATTTTTTTACAAAAAAAAAAAAAAAAAAACATGGTCCCTAATGAATGATACGATAACACCTTTATGTCTAACACAGGTGACTCGCGCGTAGAGGTCACGATGAGGCGTTATGAGTGTATTGTATCGCTAGGGACGGGAAAAATTCACGTGTTCATTGACCTGTAGGCTAGCCTGTAAGAATATATGTGCACTCAAGCAGACATCTGTTCATTAGCTGCAGGCTGAGACGGTGAAATGGGCATGTGTTTAGTTACATATTTATTATTGGCTCAGTGACTTCCAGGAAGTGTCAAATACGTCAAGGGCCAATTGCGAAAGTGGCTCGAATGTACAATTGTTGGAATTCCACCTTGTGCCTTAAAAAAAAAAAAAAAAAAACGCGAATTTTTCAAGTCTCTATCGCCCTTAGTGTTCCGTAATTTTTAAGCCATACAGACGGTCACAATAGTATTCACAAACGAGTTCATATTTGTGGTCTTAGTGCACGTTTGAAAATTGAAGTGATGAGTGTTATTTGCAAATTATTGTAACAGTAAACGTTATACACTCGTTTGTGTCTAGAAAAATCTCGTCCGAATCCCTCGACGACGAATGTCATTTTATGATATTTTCAACTGTAGTATATTTTGGGAAAATTTCTAGTAAAATGCAATGTTTCTTTGCAGGTGAGATGAATGGCACAGAACCGGTCTACACTTTACCTACTGATGCTTTGTTCAGTGTAAGAAGAGCTTTCGGGCTTGAAACATTTAAAATCACAGTCACAGACTGTTGCAACAAACCTACGGTATGCTTCAAGAGGTCTGCACTGGCAATGACTTACGCATTTTTTGTAGCAGTAGCTATAGCTGCTATTTGGATAAATGAAAGCGTT
This sequence comes from Medauroidea extradentata, assembly GCA_003012365.1. Classification (NCBI taxonomy): domain Eukaryota; kingdom Metazoa; phylum Arthropoda; class Insecta; order Phasmatodea; family Phasmatidae; genus Medauroidea; species Medauroidea extradentata. Next base: position 67,495 of record PNEQ01119532.1, read on the forward strand.
CACGTGAATTTTGCATATTCCCACTTTGGCATCACGTGTTCAATTTTACATTTGTCGGCGGCATTATTTAGCTTGTCATGTTTGGTATTCGTGATTGGTTCATACGTCAACCATCAGTCCCGAAATAAGATCTTACAAATGTTCTTGGAGGTGGATAACCAGTTATTTGAGAGCCCTCAAGAATACTACAAGAAATGTTCAAAATGGTCTTATGTGGTTCTTGGTGTTGTTTCTACGTACATTGCTGTTCATTTTGCTTTCGACATGTGGGTCACCGGAGAACATTATGGCTTTGACCGAATCACTTCTATAACGTCGTACCTGAAACATACAATGATTATGATTGTTACCATAGACTACTCATACTGGGCTGTGCAGGTGCAACAACGGCTTAAAGAACTGAACAAACAACTTCGGTTCGTCAGTAAACGGTTTCCAACTAGAAGTTCCAGCAACAAAGCCGGGAGTACGGGAGGATCTTCACGTATACTGGAAACTATGCAACATCAAGAGGAGGCTCAAAACAACCAGAATTTGTCTCCTGAAGAATCCTTCAATGAGAGGCCGTTTCATTTCGATTCGCGTAACATACTCAAAAAAATATTTTCCATCAGAGAGCATTTTGAGAAAGTTTGTAAGTGTATTCTTTTGGCAAATGAAGCATACAGTATCCCAGTATTTTTAATTACTATGACAGGTTGTACGGCCAGCATTAATAACACGTATATTGTTGTATACATGAACACTACCGAGATTCCATACAAAGGTCGCGTAATGTGCATAAGCGTGATGTGGTGTTTGATGTTCTTGTGTAAAGTTGGCAGCGTCATATTGATATCCAGAGCAGCCAGTATGGAACTGAAGGAAACAATGTCGATAATAGAGGAGTTGCTTGAATCAGCCCCTGACGAGGCTGTAGGAGATCAAGTACGACTACTTTACGATCAGATCTCGAGCAGGGAGTTTACTTTCTCTGCCGGAGGTATTTACACTATTGATTTGCCTATGATGGGATCCTTGGCTTTATCTGCTGTGTCATACGTTCTGGTTTTAGTCCAAATGATTCCAAGTTACAATCGTCACTAGATAAGCCAATGCGTGGTTATTTTGTAATCAATAATAGGTGGATTCAGAAAACAAAATATTAATCAAATTTGAACTTTTGTCGGGAAGTGAACAGAGTTCTTTGAAAGCATGCGGTGTTATCCAATTTTTGTTACTGCAATTTATTAAAAATACTAAACGATATAAACCTGTATCGTTTACGTCCAATAACATGAACAACTGAGAGATAAATAGAAAAAAACTCATATTTCTTTTCTAAGTTAACAAATTTACTCATGTGACCAAAAGCAGCAACTCATAGTTTATAAGTTGTGCGGTTTACATTTATCAGTATAGTTTATTAAAGAGAACATAAGAGAAAAATAAGGAAATATTTGTTATTGAGTGCAATAAATAAAATGATGTGTTTTAAATGCAAGTTACTTCAGTAATCTCCCAATACTGGTGAAATAATAGAATGTATAAGATCATATTTCTATCGGACTGTGTGAAAATGTTTGTAATGATGGCCACTGTTCACATGGAGGACAAAAATAATTTTAGTCGTATACACGAATATGTATGTTGTGTAACTGATGTAAATATGTTCAGCGTGTAACAAGGGGATCTGAGCAAGCATCTCTAGGCTCGACAGCAGAGACGTCACAGTAGTTGCACTGAAATGGATATTTACGGTGTTTGCAGGTGTAAGAAAAAACTAAAAACCGGAAATACTGTGACGTAGATATTGCCTGACATTGTTTTGAAAAAAGCTTTGTTAAACGAAACCACGACGATTGCACTATAAATCTTTAAATCCAACTGGTGAACTTTCTAAATCAGAGTCGAGAAAGCTCCCATTTTGTAATCTCACTCTTTATGGACAAATTGTGAGTTTTCTGTCCTTAGTCGGGCAACATGAGAGCAAAAGCGCATAGGACTATAACAATAGACATAACAGACATTGTATTAATGTTGTATTCACATGTCAGCAATTAAATCTGTAATGGTACATATATTTTTAGTTACTAAGAGCAACATTTAGGATAGTTATAAAAATAAGAAATGGTTTGCAAATATTTGAAAATTGTTTCAAAGTGTTTCATACTGTAGTGCAGCATTTAGCTTGGTGGCCATAGCAATGTAGTTTCGCATGAAGTGACAGTAGCGGTTTGTACGCCGGACTTTAAATTCGTTTGTAGTAAAAAAATAACTGGCACGAATATAAAAATTAAAACATGGTGATGAAAATAGCAGCAAGCCGCGCCCTTAAATGTGTTTTACATTTGAGATTTTTTTCTATACTAGAATTACAGGCCTATTCGTTCTTGTACGAATGTTTATAAACCGAGTAGGTGTTCTCTGGTAAAAAATCAAACTATGTTAGCGATAATATTTTGACTTAGTTGTAAAATGATTACTTACGGATTAAATTAAGCATTATGCATTAGAAGATTAGAAGAGGGCCTGTTCGGAGGCTAAATGTAAGTGTTATGCATCTCTTCGAACGTCGAGGCATGGTCATAAAATTAATTAATGTGCAAAATTCTTATGTGTGTAAGACAACTGGAACGAAGAGTTTGTGATAAGGATAATTCCATAGAGTATCTGCAACTTTGTCTTACAAAACATTCAGGCCAGGTAAGTTTTTCTTAATTTTAAATTACCAGAAGTTAATGAAACGAATTTGTTCTAATATTTGGGTCTTTAAAAATTATAGGCTTTAATCAATGTAATAAATGAATTTATTTAGTAGGTTATTTACCTTTATATGCTTTCACGGCTAATGGTTGTGAATCAATTATGATTTGTTTTAAATTATTATATTTAATATTTATTTTCGAGCCATATATTCATATAGACTTGTATTAAATTTGTCCTGCTCTACATTAGCATCCTATTATTTATTTAGTTATTTTGAGAGTTAAACGAGCTCGCATCGTGATAAGTTCACCTGAGAAATATACTGTTCACATTGTATATAAACAATTATACAGTTTGAAAGTGGACCAATTTTAAAGTTTCAGTTTTGGATTTGTGTCTGTATACTTCAAGAAAACGTTTTTACTAGTAAATGTTGCAGTGTACTCTGCAGTTGTTCTAGTGTGCGGTTCTATAAATACTTACTACAATATTTACACTTGGTAAATGTGTGTTATTGAAACAACTCTAATTATCTGTCTGTGAAGTAAGAGTTCGCAAATGTTCCTCTGTTCAATTGTTTTTTTATAGTCATGTTTGGCACAATTTCCAAATATAATTGAAATTGTATTGATTCGATGAAGCAAAATAGTAGATTGGCACCTTAGTCATTGGAACAAGCTGGTGCTAATATCTTTTCACCAAAATCTGAGTTCCATTCCAACACGGCTAGCAAAGAACCACTTCTGAATGATGTATTCAAACACGAAACAAGATGTAAAAAATATTGGTATTGATGTAAAATATACTGGTTTCAAGTGTAAACTTAGGTGTTTGTACACGACTTGGTAATTTACACTGTTTGCCATTAATAATGATGTTGTTATTAAAAATACCCTCACCCAGAGGTGCATCAACTAGAACAAAATTGATAAATTTTAATACATTTTTGCGAACGTAGATAGTGCGATCTAATATTGTTGAGTTGCGAAAAACTCAAAAATCTTTGTGGGGATTCCTGCTCAGGAAAATTTCTCTCACTGTGACTTACATCTATAAAAATAATAATTGTAAGAATGGCTCATTTATTACTAGCATAACATAAATTGTAAAATATGCAGTGTTCACATAACTGTAAATGTAACCAACATTATGGAATAATAGATACCTAACATTAGTACACCCAGCAAATATTATGTTGAGCGTAGTGTTGCTTGTATGTGTTTGATAAATGTATCCTCAATTATAATACATGTTTCCTCTGTTATTATCTGCATTTTTAAAGAAACTGTTACAAAGACTGCGATCATGCCAGTTATGTTTATTACTGTGTTTTACGTTTTAAGGATAATTTGAGTTGTAATTTATGTAGAAATATTAACTGTATCCTTACAGATATATTAAATTGGAGAGTTGTGTATAAACAAGAAAAATAACATAATGTATTTAAAAATACTGTCTGTGTATGAAGAATTGGTTTATCATTTAATATTTTTAATTAAAATTTGCTTGTATTATTGTTAACAATTGTCATATATTATTACTAGTTAAACATCATTGAAATAATACATATTAAATTGAAACATTCTCTAGCGCATGTTTCTTCGACCAATAACATAATCATGGTGTTATTGGTTACTGAGGTGGTTAGTATAATTGATTATGCTTGTTGGAAAAATTCTGTAGAAAACTATACCATCCATGTCCAATGAAATTGCTAATGCCAACATTTGGCCGGAAACTATATTGCATAAATTTCAATAGCAAATTTGCAATATTTTCGGCTATATCACATAAATATTTGGTAATATAAATAGCAAACTTGCAACATTTTCGGCTATATCACTTAAGTATTTGGTAGTATCAATAGTAAACTTGTATTATTTTCGGCTATACTTTTGCATTGTTTGGTAGTAATTCCATACTTGAGAGAAGGGTTTGCCACAGTTTTTTATTAGGTCCTTTGGGTCATGAAAATAAACCACATCGAAACATCGACGTAGCGTAGTCAAATCACGCTTTGTTATGAATTGTATGCGCGTATCTTCAGGACTCAAATGCCACAGCGCTAAAATGTCAGCCTTGACTATGCCTAATGCTATATGAAGTCGGGAGAGTAAAGGAGAATAGATGTTTACATTTGCTCACAGTTTAAAATTTAAATTTAAATTAATATGCGTTTACAAATACGTGAGTGGAGGCATGTGTGTTTTAGAAATATTAAAAATTAGCCAAAAATATATTTAAATACTTTTTTCAGTTACGTGAGTACATGAAAATTTGTATTGTTTTCCATTTAATTGTTTTAAGGTTGCATGTAGATTTTCATAAAATAAAAGTTTTTTTATTTTATTTTTGCTGTGCTTTGTATAAGATGAATGTGATTTCCTCCTGATCAAATAGCAGCTATCAAATCTATCCTATCTTAACAATGACTTGCGTATACTACGTTTCTTTTCTTTTGAAGTGAATATGAACGCAAAAGAATATCTGCGATACTTCTCCGTCAGTTTACGAACGCCTGTACAGACGTACCTTACACAGATGTGACGATTTGAATTCTCATACGCCGAACAGAATGCACAAATTTCCGCCCATGTAACGTCAGTTTGGACTGGGAACTCGAATTTCCTTTTGTTGTGTGAAGTCGAATAAAGAGATATGTATCAGCGAAGAACTACCTACCCCGAAGAAAATCTTTATCTGAGATCAATGAATTTTATATCGGCCCCTGAAGACTACGTGCAAAAATACCGACACATTTTCTAGCGAGTACACGTTTTTAGAATATGTTGGTGATGTAGGATGGATAAACTATATCTATTATATAAGGACCAAATAAAATATTCCCCGAGTACTGAAGACTGCTGCGCTGTATGCACCTATGCTGTGCTGCAGGAGGATGATTTACATGGAGTAAAACATGGTTTCTTTAAAAATCTAGCCAGTAGATTGTTTGAAGGAAGGACACCGGAGGATATTGTTTTGATATTATCTTTGGATGTTAAATTATCCAGATTTGCCAATGGCGACCCACCAGTTCAAAACCTTTTCAGACAAAGCATACGTAAATATGCGAACTCGTAGGCATTTGGCTCAGGTAAGATTTTTAAAACCATTCCAGGGAGATTTTTTCAATGATATCGATAGTATTTTTTTAAGATACGCTTATATCAATATCAGGGAGTCGCTACAATATTTGACACTAATAGATATTTATTCAGATTAGTTTGTTTCCTTTGGGGTTAACCAAGTGGCTTTTATAAATTATTGCACCCATATTGTAACATATTAAGTTATAAAATAAGCCTGAATCAATCAAAAAATGTATGTGAGCTGTTTTATGAGCGCACACAATCTCAATTTTTTTTTTAAAGCACTGTGTTAAAAATTATTTGAGTTGTACCTATGTAAAATATACTACCTAGCATGACCTTGAAGAATGTTAATACTACACACGTATTAGGTACTGAGGAGTATTTAATTCAGAAATGAAGAAAAAATTCGTTGTGGATGAAGACATCGCAGGCTACAATGTCACGTTCATAAAAAAAAAAAACATTTTTTTAAAATCAAAATGCGGAAACTTAAAATACAAATTTAAAAAATTCAATATATTTTAAAAAACACAAATATATTTTATTTTGTGGTTTAACATAGCTGAAATGCGGTCTGAAATACCGTTATTGTGAATTTTTTGTTTCCAATTTGGTAAGTGAATTGGTTTTAGTGTCGTCCTTAAAACGGAAATATGCACATTTCGGCTTCAAGAAGCCATTACGCAAAAAAAACTATGCAAGATAAAAAAAAATATATAAGAGAAAAATTTACTCACATCTTGTGTCTGAAACAAGGATTATTATACCGCTGCAAACCTCGCTTGCTTCTTTCTTTACAGGAGACACTCAACAACACATTCCCCTGCAGTTACGATGTCGTGAACGGTTACACATAGTACATGGTCCGGCTACTGAATTTGTCCAACACGCAATAAAATCTCAAAATTTTCAAGAGAAAACAAAAAGATTTTTAAATTATATTGCATATGATTTTGTTGAGATATGAATTAATAATAAAAAAATACGCTTGACCTTAGTAGAAATCTACTTTTCATAAATACGTGGGAAGAAAAATTAAATGTTAAGAATTCTTTTTTAGTGGCATTTCACTGTACACTGTTCCCATTGGTAATAACATTCGAGTACGGAAAAAATAAAATCACTGAATCTTTGGAAAAATATTTTCACAACAATTTAAAATACAGGTGATAAGTTTCTTTTGCGTCCTGTTAGAACTTGTAGGAACTTAAAAAAAAAAAATATTTTATTAATATTATAATTTGTTTCGTCTTCAAACGCTGCTAGCAATAATTTTATTACCGACGTAATGATTTCGAAATAACTTTTACAATAAATTATTATGGCCGATACTTAATTTAAAATTTTAATTTGGTGGTTTTAAAAAGTTGTCATGTTATTCTTTATCATACTTAAAATAAGTACAAGTATGTACAGAGTACGACACACGTGTGTTTGTTGATATACGCGCATACACAGGTTTATACCCAAAATTACAGACATTTTTCTTCTGTTAAAAGTACATAATAAATGTCTTCGTGATTACAATAAGTTTGGTTAACTACTGCCACTCTAATACATATATAAATTTTTGTAACTAATTATTGTCTCTATACTTTACACATCTCAAAGTAGTGACATTTACGCTCCTTACGTTTTACGAGAAAAAAATTCTACATAAATGCCAAATTACGTCCCTTAAAAGACACAACAAATTTGTTAAAATTGCAGAATCTTAGAAACTGTACAACTTGGAAATTTTTCTTTTCCTTTTGATTGAACTACAGCGAATCTTACACTTGCACTTAGTTACAAAAATTAAAATATATCTTATAATTAGGGATGATGGTGTGTCGCGAAAACTTTTTGTGACAAGATACCCTTGAAAACACTGTAGCTTCCGCAACATGTACGATTGGGTGTTATACGTCTGACACTCCGTAGCTGTTTGCAGGCCAATAACAGGCATTTCATATTTCAATAGCGGAATTCTTATTGGCTCAGTCAAATAGTATAACAGCTCCACGTACAAGCTATAGCCAGCAATCTTCTGGTATGCTGAACGTACGTTGAAACCCAGCTAACAGTCAAATTTTCCCGCGATAAACCTCCATCATATCTACTTATAATACGTTTATATACATTAGAGACACATTGTTATGAGAATACAAACGATTATAACTTACTGCGATGTAACAGACAGCTTAGCAAATGCGAGTGTTAGGTAATATATCATAATTTTTCACATTGTATTTGATTTTTGCAGGAAACCAGGAAATCTTCACGTGTTAATGACCTTCTATCGTCTTTCGGAGCATTGCGTGTGCTAGGCAGAGTTGTAGGGATTGAAACTTTCGATGTACACATCAAAAAATACGCTAGACGGTCAACGCTTCACTCGAAGAGGTCGATCACTTCAACACTCTACAATGGAATACTTATTGTCGTCAGCATATCAGCATGGGTTTCGAAAATAAAAGGACGTTTTTCTATGCTTAGACAAGTCGGCGCTATTTTATTCTCTGCCACTTTTGCAGGGATGACAATCTGTATTTCCAGTGTGGCCAGTCTTATAAAGATGTCTCTCAGCAGTGAGTGTACTATTAATGTAATGCAGTTGTTTTTGGAGGTAGATGACTATTTATTCGATCACCCAACTGACTATTACAAATCGTGTTCTAAACGAACTACAACAGCAGTGACGATGACTGCGGCGTATATGATTTGTCATTTGTGTTTCGTATTTTGGTGCCTCTACGATACGGATATTGCGAAGATCATTATTAGCTTTCCCAGTTACATAGCACATATAATAAATGTAACTGTTACTCTTAACTATATAAATTGGGTTCTCCAAATAAAAACGCGAATTCGAATTTTAAACATGAAACTGTGTCGGGTTATGCCATTTAGAATAAACTCCAGTGCGTTAACTGTAAACCCATCGCTTTTAATAGAATCAAAACGTACGAATCATCTGATATTGGACCACTCCCCAAGACGAAATACGTTAACAAACACGTCCGGTGTCCGAAATGAAGCAAATGTACTTTTACTCAGGGCTCAATATGAGAAAGTTGCCAAATGTATTATTCTCATAAACACTGTATTTGGCAGGGAAGTTCTGGTCATCATGCTGAATATGTGCACAGTCGTATTATTTTCAATACAAATGGTGTACTACATAAATGTGTCAAATACACTTCAACACATGAGAGGCGTGTCCATTGCCTGGTCTATTTTCTACATGCTACAATCATTCTGCATCACTTCATGCTGTGCAGCGTGCAGCAGGGAGGTGAAGAGGACACTGGACATCCTGCAGGACATTCTGGTGGAGGTACCTCCAGATGACATCCTGGCAGAGCAGCTGATGCAGTTTCACGATCAGATATCCAGCCGGGACTTCCACTTCAGTGCTGGAGGGGCCTTCAAGATCGATTACTCGCTGCTCGGCTGGATGGCTGTTACAGTCACTTCATATCTGTTGATTCTAATACAGATGACCTCTTCCACAGCATAAGTTTACATGGGGTAGTACAGTTTTTCTCAAAACGTGTCTGTATAGGTATGTTTATATATCATATACATGTATACTGTGACGGAATAGCAGATACTTTTAATAGTTCATGTAGAAACAAAATATAAAATCTGACAGCTTTCGTTCATAGATTTGTAGTCGTACCAACTTGTTCCAATACCTTACTTCAAAGATCTCAAAAGTATTAAATTGTTTTCTTGCAGAAGTGGGTAATGTGAAGTAGGTGCAGTCTGCCATCTTCATCCAGGAAGAGAGGTAATTTTCACTTTGATTTAGGATAATTTTTTAGTAGAGATCCTGTTATTTGTGAATCAAACAGAGCACGTGTGTTGGATATTGTGATGTTCATTATTTACATGGTGTAGGCCTATCTTTTGACATAACATTCAAGGAGTGTCGAGTATTGTAGAGGCAAACTCGATGATTATAAGGTCGTGAGTTCGTCTCGGTTAAGTCTGTTCTGATTAGGATGACAGAAATAAGAATTAATAATACTTATAGTTTATACACTATGAAAATTACAAATTGCAATGCTGGGAAATTTTGACAAAGACAGTCACAGCAATGATGGGAAAGAAACGGGTTTACGTACATGAAATCACTTAAATTACTTAATGGCCACCGAACAGTTTCAATAAGTACTTTTAATATATATATATATATATATATATATATATATATATATATATATATATATATATATATATATATATATATAGTGCAACAATTGAATCAAGTCTGGAAAATATCAAGTGGATAAAAACGATTTGAAATTAAAACTTCATGAATCGAATATGTAACAATGCGTTTCACAAAATGTTGTACGTAGTTCACAGTGTTTATGCAATATGATGTAGAACCTTTAAATATTTTAGTAACAATGCTTTAGTTTGTTGAATTACATTGATGCAAAGATGATTAATGAGACTTAACACGCGATGAAAGGGAAAATATGTAAATATGTGTGGCACATGTATCTTTCAGGGCTTTACTCTTTCCTTTTTGTGCATGTTGGCCCATCCTTAAGACCGGTACTGTAACATTATTTTAGTTTTTTGTTGCATTGTACTTCTTAACAATTAAGAGTTATCAATGCTTCACGGGTCAGTATTCTTCTTTGTGCCATGTTATAAGATTTCTTTGTTCCAGAACGGGTTCTAGATTTGTATTCCTAACTATATTGCTGTTATTTTTGTATTTGTATCCATGTTATGTCATATACGTTTTTAACTGTAACTATACATCGACCTAATTGTATCTCATGTGGATCATGTCCTATTTTATCACTTTAAGTACATGCTTGTTTTTTTCCTGCCTTGTATGAATGTTTTTACTTATGCAGTTTCCAACTAGAGCGGCTTCCCGCTCAACGAGTTATTTTAATGAAAAAGAGTTATTTTTTCAATTTAGTATTTAAATTTCAATATATTTGAATTTCAATTTAGTAAAACTATTGGTCTTCATAAAAATATAAAGGACTCTTGTGTTTTTGTCCCATACAAGTGTTGCACGCATCTTCTTCAGACAAATACTAAAACGGCGTGAACCGAGGATAAATTTGACTTGCCTCGGAGCACGAGTAGGATTTCTTAGTGCTGTTAAGTAAGACATTATGTTGCACTAATTAATCTTGTCAGATTTCCGCGTGGCAAGCGTAATCGTCCGGTTCTTACACAACGTTTCGAACCTCATTCGCGGGCGGCACCACCTCCTCTGCTCACCTTCCTAACTTCGCCCTCTTGCCCTGATATAAAAAGCGACGCCCCCGGAAATCTCGTGGAGGCATGCTAATAACCCATTGTTTGACACGAGCGTCTCTTGTTGATTTAATAACCCCTCGTCCCACGACGCGCTCCGGGGAAGAAGAACAAGTAAAGTAACACCCGGAAGTAGGGAGTGGTTTCATAAAATGCAAAGGGAAGAAAACTTGGCGACAAGAGCGTAAGGAAAAAAAACTTGGCTTACCCCTCCCCCTTCCTTCCCCAAATACGTCTAGCCCTTCCAAACACTCGCGCAATCCGACTCGGTTAGGAAGTATTATTACCAGGTGAACAACAAGTGCTAAAAAATGTTTCCCTCTAAACTATGTTGCGCTAACAGAAAATAATTTTTATTGTTTATTTTTATAAAAAAAACTGTAGCCACGTTTTGACATAAATGTAAGCAAATAAATTGCACACATTTTTACAACTTTTTCCTCGTTGAAAATATAAAGTTAATAGATTATTGTAACATTAAAAAATATATTGAAATTACTGTTTTAGTCTGAATACAAAAATAAGACATTTATTTTCTATCTTTGCCTAAATAATGCATTATGAAATTCAGTTTTTAACCATCGGTATTACAAAAAAAAATCTATGATCTTATTTTCCAAGAATTTTAAATAACACAACAAACTATTTTTACTTATAAATGTAATAATTTGCACATCTAGTGAAAAACCATAATTTATCGGACACTGTTGTCAAACCATCCGCTTCAAAAGCCGAAAACCCTTACAATTTTGCTTATCTCCGTAGCGAAGTCGGTTAGGTGCTGGTCTACGGGGCCAGAGGCCCTGGGTTCGAATCCCGGATCGGACATTGTGGTTCTAGTCGGAGAGATCAGGACAATTGGCATGTTTAAAACAAATGTCTAATAAAAGTATATATGAATATTTTACATATTATGTTGTTTCTTCTAATACCAAATTATCTGGACTAGTCTTTCTCAAACATTTTGTCACATTTTCTTTTGACATAATCAGTTCACGTTTTATTTCAAGGGATAACTGTAATTGAAGTTTTGACAGTGTATTATTAATTGTTTTAAGTAGCCTTGATCAGCTGCATTGCCCCTGGTGGTGGGACACAGGGGTAAGTAATTAACCATGGCATGTGTAAGGTACCATTGTAGTGTTCACCTGGAGTGATTTAGGAAGAATTTGTAGCGCATAAATCTGAATAGCTCGTTTGTATTAGCTTACAGTTTTATGCGAAACTTTCCGAATTTATAGAATAACTCTCGACCGTATATCGTGCGAATACTGCATCAATGACATTTTTTATATGTAAAGTTAACGAACCCTTATACTCTATTTCATGTAAGTTGGAATAAATTTGACAGCAACTTATGGGCAGTAATTTTCTGCATTTTGTGATTTGTTGCACAATGCGAGACAATTTCAGCTCTAAAATGAACCTGAGAATTCGATTTCAGCATTGTACTGCAAAGTTTGTCTTGTGTAGTGACACAAATAACAAAATATTACAAACTATTGCCCATAAGTTGCTGTCAAATCTATCCAAACTTATGTGAAATGGAGTGTACCTGTCATAGTTACTAGCAAAAACAAGTTTTGCAATTCTTAATTCATTCCTGTATCCTTATGTAAATGTTTCCTTTATAAAACTTAACTACTATATGTAATAATGCTTCAAATCGGATAACTTTTAAGCTTATTTTATTGATAACTAACTATTGTCGCATGGTCAGTTTATGCATAACAACATCCAACTATTTTTGTCTATGATCACGTAATGTCTTTCTCACATACGCAGAAGCTTATTATCGCACAATATTGTATTCACACTACAGTTTACAGAAATATAAAATTAATCATTAATATTAAGCAGAAGAGCTTGTATTTTTTCCCCATCACATTGATGATTTAAACCGAAGCTTGCGCAATTCAGCTATTAGGCTACTACTTACTGCATAAGTTCGAAAGTGGAAGTCGTTACTTTAACCAATCACGTAAAATGTCGATATTCGTATGAAGCCATTCTGCTTTAACCTATAAAATATATTTAATACGGCATATTTTAAGGACAAGAACTGTAATTTGCCACGTAATTAGAATCTCTAGTTGCAAATACTAAAGGAACATAGTAAACACATAGATAATTAATTATTTCCTCATTTTACTCCAAGCTTTAAATCGTACTCATCGGTACAGTCAATTAAGCCAAAAATACTGTTGCGAGCCGCGACTATCTGGCTGAGCAGTGTAAGATGATAAAATGGCGGCAGAGTTAAGAGACCTCCGACTGTTCTGTACGACTCGTCTTACATCTTGTGGTGCCACGATAATAGGATAATAGTGTACTCTAATATAGCAGCAGTAAGAGTAAAGAGTATCAGCGTGCATTGTGCTGCTCATGTTACCTTTTTATGACGCGCGGCGGCGGCCACTTGCACACCTATTTCGAGTTAACACCAGATATCATGGTCTAAAGTATTCCTTTTCATACACTATTTTGGGTCAGTGTTGTTAGACGTGCCATGTTCATGGCACTACTACCATTATTTGACCTGGTGTACTATGTACTATAATGAGGCTTTCATGGTACGCCAATGTACCATAATCTGACTACCTACTGGATTTCTGGCTATTTTCATTGTAATGTATACGTGAAGTCTCGGCGAAAGAAAAAAACTGATACTTGCTGCAGTAATTTCAAGCCATCTGACGAGATGGTGAAGATGACGACATCACACCTATAGTTATCCCCCGACTCCAAGAGATACACTACATACGAGAACACACCAATTGTGACAGACATATTTTCTTTCAATTCTGATAGTGAATTATTATTGCGCTAATCTTTCAATGCCAGTGTTAAAAATTTTGTAATTTTCAAAGCATTTATCTATTTCCATGTGTACGTATTTAATACCAGTAGTGTACAGTTAAAAAAAACTGTCGAGTAATGAAAAATTGATAATTAAAGTGGTAACATTTTACAATTGTTGTATATGTACCACGTTTTATGCCAATGTACCATAATTTTAATGCTCCGTACCATAACAGAGAACTGACGATCGAACTTCGCTGTTTTGGGTGGTGCTTGACTTTGATGCGACACTCTTCCAGGAGGTTTGAGATAAAAGACTTTGCCGAGAGAATTCGAGACTTTAGAGTAAGGATATAAATGAGAACTGCGACAGAGGAAGAAAAAATTTTGATTGGCAGGTGCCTGGTGTGAGTTAAAGTGATAGTGACGAGTGGCGAGAAGTATTGTGTTGCGACAAGTGTTCGAGGGCGTCTGGCGAGGTGGATTGCGACAAAAGTGTGACAAACAGTATTTTCAATGTGTGTATAATTACACAAAAAAGGTGTAATTCTGGTAGGCCTGTGTAATTTTTGTGAAGTGATGCCTTTGTGTAATTGTTGTGTATTTTAGAAGTCTTCCCCAATTGAAGAATATTTATGTTAGGAGTTTCAATTTATCTCATTTATGTCCAAATCCAAAGATAATTATTTAGTTATTTCTTTTAGACTGCTTTAACTGAGAAATAATTATGATTATGCTGTATTTGTATGTATTCAAAGTGACAATTTTGACATTCAATAAATTACATTATTTGATGTTCAGGATTGCTATTTTGATCATGAAATTTTTATATAAAATTAACAACATAAAGTTATTTAAAAATCATTCTCGTCTCATTAAGGCATTTTTTTACGACTGATGATGTATATTTGTTGTGATGAAGGTATATGTATTTTTGTGTAATTTTGCTTCAGCGTGTGTGCAATTCTAATTTTCAGTTCTGGCAACACTGATGACGGTGTTTCTGGGCTACAAGAGGTTCATCGGTGCTCGTTTATTGGGTACACCATTGTGAGTGATTATAAAGGCTTTCTATGTACATAGAACTTATATAGATTTATTATTTATATTTTACAACCTGTATGTAAATAGTAGTTATTTGTGTTTGATGTTTATTTAATAGTAATTAATCATTCGTGACAAATAGATTATTTAGGTGTAGAGAATTGTAAATAAATTTGGTTAGCTTTACTTATTTTCTTTTATTTTACCAGAGACCTCCATCCGTCAATGTACCTAGCCTCAACTTGTAAAAATACACAATTCTGTCTGTTCCTGCGTTTAGGCAGTAACATCGTTATTGTGTACGCCAAGGTTTACGACTCTGCTTCGTTAGTGTCCTACTTGTTACTGTTTGTTTTCATTGTGTAAACCTTAGAGTAAGTATAGATATAGGGTATTGATCGAGCTGAGCAGCAGCAAAATCCTGAAGCAAACATGTATTTGTTGTTCCTATGGTCACGTGACCTGTGATGTGTACAATATGGAGCACTTTTTCATATTGGTACAGCCGAAGTTTATATGTTGGTATTTGTTTACTGTTTTATGCTAAACATTTTGAATTTGTGCACAGTATATCATGCGATTATTGCATCAATGGCTTCATTTATGTATAATGCTATCACATTCTTACCTGCCATTGCTACTTACAAAGAATTTTTGCGTGCAAACCAGGAACCCAAGATTTCCTTCAGCATTTGGCCTCAACAATGGTCTACACTAAAACTGATGGTATGGTCTCTTCGGCAAGCGAGCAGTTCTTCTCTGCTACAAACGTAGAACTGTATTACGCATCGACCGATAATGAGCAAATTTCAAACAACGTATTAAACATTTTTCGTCTTTAAAATTAGTTTATTCTTATATAATGATGTTGTAAAGTTTGCCTTTATATGACTAAAATATATTTTGTAATAAAGTTCCATACATTACACATTGTAAGCATATTTAACTGGTAACTTACGAATTGCGCTTTGTCAGTTTATGCATAACACCGTGCCTACGATCACGTGATATGTTTGTCACTTGCGCAAAAGTCTATTATCACTCTATCTTATATTCACTCAATGATGTAAATCCTTTTATAGGTGGTTCAGTGTGAAGTGAGCACTCAAAAAAGCCCTCAAGTCCTGTTTTCAACCATTTCGTATCTTTCCACACGTAACGGTTAACAACGGGAAACATCTAACCTTTCTGCACACGGCACTTTATGCTTTCGCGTGTAAGAAATTGTGCAGTCGGTAGGAGCCTATATGGTGTGATAAAAAAGTTTATTAATTATATAAAATACATGTATGTCGTTTTCAGTTAATTTTGTTACAGTATTGTTGTATTTAAATAGGAAAATTCGCTGCCAACCATACAAGCAGTAAGGTTAGCTATAGTTGATACTGAAGTATAAGATGTAACGGCTAGTGATAATTTCCTAAGGTTAAACTGCTAGTGATCCTTTTTTCAAAGGTTAAATTTTTAGCGCTCGAACCGCCTACACACTGTTGCGTTCCCACAGGCGATATGCAACGCTGACTGGTGAAAACTGATGTCGGCCGTACCGCCGAGGGCAAGATGGTCGCCTATCGCAATGACATTCTTGACGGCACTCACACGGACGCGATAGACGGAGTTGGAAGACACTGGCATGTAGGAGGGACTACGTAGAAACACACCGCGGAGGCGTGCGGGAGCATTACTTATTCAAGATTCAAGACTGGAGCTGGGCGAAGTTGCCTGTCTGGAGCGCTTTCTCCGGTCGCGATATATTCACCCACTGCAAGTGCCGTTTATTTCTAGTTTTATTAGCGCACCTCAAGGGTGTTCAAGTGCGATAAAATCATAATTTTATACTGATATGAAATAGTGTTAGTTTTGTAGACGATACTTGTGAGTATACTTTTCTCTTACGAAACATTTTTAAATCTCACAGTTTTCTCATAACGGTGTTTCAAAGACAAAGTTAGCATGTTCTGCTGCCATGCAAATAGTGAAAACCAATTGACTTACGTAAGTGAAATAATTCACAGTAAATTATCATGCCACGGGCTAAGTAATAAAACATTTTTAAAAAATCCCGTGAACTATTTTTGTATTTTAAAAATTTTCTTGTACTTTTGCGATTTTTTAAAACATTCGAAATTTCACGTTTTGGTCTTTTAAATTCTTTATTACATAGCTCATGGGGTGTAATATCCCAGCGAATTATTTTAATCAAGTAGGTCAGTTGGTTTTCACTATTTGCATGGCAACAGAACAAGCAAATTTTGACTTTGGCACACCGTTATGAGCAAACTGCGAAAGCTAAAATTGTTTCGTAAGAGTATAATGTACTCACAAGTATCGTCTACAAAACTAACACTATTTCATATAAATACAAAATTATGATTTTATCGCACTTGAACACCCGTAAGGGCGCGGCTACCGCAATTTTCATCGCCATTTTTTAAATATGTGCCAGATATTTTTTTTCTTATTTTAGACACAAAATGTGACTAAATTTGGCTCTTATGAAATTTTTTTATCTCTCACAGTTTCCGCGTAATGGCTTGTTAAAGTCATATTTTGCATGTTTCCGTTTTAAGGGCTACACTAAAACCAACTGATATACCAAACTAAAAAAAAATCACAGTGAATATAGACAATGCTGGCTACAATGTCATGCTCATAAAATTAAAGAATAAAAATGATTTGTATTTTTAAAAAAAATATTTAATATCTTAAACTTTATTTTCAGTTTCAGCATTTTTTTTTTAATTCAAATAATTTTTATTCTTTAATTTTATGATCATGTCGTTGTAGCCTGCAATGCCTTTATCCACTGTGATTTTTTTGAGTTTGGTATATCAGTTGGTTTTAGTGTAGTCGTTAAAACGGAAACATGCAAGATACGATTTTTAACAAGCCATTACGCGAAAACTATGAGAGATAAAAATATTTCATAAGAACCAATTTTAGTCACATTTTCTGTCAAAAATAAGAAAAAATATTTGTTACAGATAAAAAATAAAAAAAATGGTGATGAAAATTGCGGTAGATCGCGCCCCTAAAAGGCTGCGTCACGTCAATTCTTAATAGTATTGTTTTTTTAATGAATGAAGAAAGTGACGAATAACCGGCAATGTTTCATTGTAGAAACAATACATTTTATTATTAGGTGCGTATAATTGTGTGAAATCGGTACTGGGAGTTATTGAGTGTTTATTATTTGGTGACAGAGAATTTTCATCTTAGTAAACTTTAAATTAGCATAATTATTTCATAGGTTTGCTTTCATTTCTCGAATACAATATAAGTAATGAAAGGTAAAGTAATTAGCCACGTTCCTAGTGAAATATTTTCAATTACATCTTGCCAAATTTTTAGTCAGAAAAGAATTCGATGAGATTTTTTTCCGAGTAGAAATTTTATGAACGGACGTTTATTTGTTTAACACTGTGCGGTAGTATTCTTTACATTAGAGTAAAAAATTATTTAATTTTAGATAAATTAGGGCTTGAAAACACGACATCTAGAAATCCGTAAAACTGTCGTTTTTATAATTTTATGTATGAAAATATCTATGCCTCTATAATAACCGCATTTCAAAAATACTCGCTTTTAAATTGTAACATACGTAAACCTCTCGTGCAGAGATTCTCGACTAGTAAAATTATTTTCAAGTAAAGAAGCCCATAACAGCCCAGTTCAACAGTTGCTAAAAGTGGGTTCCTTTAAGAAATTATTCATTTTCCTATCGGAACTGAGGTTTCGGAGGAAGTTCGGCTAACATCTCTCTGTAGAGCATTGTACTCTTACGGTTATGTGCAAGTTTTCGTATTTAATTGTTACGAAGTGTTATTTGCCATTTCCTATAACGACGTGAGAAATTTAGTTTCTTCAACTGAGTACTATTCATAATAATTAATATCTACGACTTACTTGTTCATATAATGATTCTGTATGGCAAAGTACACTGAGAGAAATATTTAGTTGAGTTAAATAAAATTTTCTTGGTATAACCAAATAATATGATTGTATATGACAGAATAAATATTTTTTTTTATTGAAACTAAATAACTTCGTATTTATTTTGCTGCATAGAACTGATATTTGATCAGTGCTATTTTACATTGTCTTGGCTGTGCGTAGATTGTAGTACACCACCATCAAAAATAGGCAGTAGACTAGAAAATCGAACCTGCGACCTCTGGCACAGAGGTTCACACATTTACATCCATAACCTATACTGAACGTTAGTGATCAACACATCCTACAAGTTTTCCAAATATATGACATTTACGCGGATGTATATACGAACAAATTCTCCACTTTTTTATGTTTCGATTTCTGTATAAATCTTGTGGGATTATTTGTACCGGTTAGAAAAATCATTATACACATTTACAAAAAAAAAATACACTGATGAAGTGATGACTGACACAGAAATGGCAAAAAATCCCCTCAAAGAGTGACTACCAGCAACAACGTGCACAAACATAGATAATTGTTTGGCGCGACAAAATATGTACTATATTTGCTGCGGCAACGAAATATTTGATTGTCAGGTGTAAATAGGTACACAGCTTTTTTTATTCTGTTTGGGTAACAATGTATTTTGTTAGACCAAATCAATATTTCTTTCGCCGTCTTCAAACAAATATTCGGTAAAAATTACTTTCAGTGTACAGCAATAAAGGCATAGGGCAAGAACGCATCGTGATTTTCTAAGGTAAGTTAAGTCTTTACTCATGAACAAATGATGAGAATATATACTTTTTTAATTTTATGATTCTTATTTTAAATTTAGTTCTCTTGCTGTATCCGACCTTTCGGAGCTTCCGTTCAGCTTCGTTTCCTCCACCCCCCTAAATATTTAGTCTTCTTATATTTCAACGGCTTATAGTAAACAATGTTATTTGTTTTTCTTTCTCCTTAAATCTGCTTATATTTGTGGTATAGTTCCACACTTTATAATAAAATAATGTTGTTATCATTTTTATCTCTTATTAAAATCTGTGAGTAATTGTAAAATAATTTATTTTCTCGGTAGATCTTATTGTTGCATACCAGAGAGCATTTTAATAATCAAATATTTACACATATTCGTAATTTATAACGAGATTATAGACACGAGCGATTCAGGGCTCTTGCCGTTGTAAAAACTTATACACAATTGAATCTTTAGCATTTGACTTAAACATTTGACTTTACGATAGCTTTCGATACATGGCTTCTTATGGAGTCGTACACAATGGCGTAAAGCTGAAGTCAAGCAACCTTGACTTTAAGTTTCCGATAAACTGAAAAGCTAAAGTCGAAGTCAAGATGGCCGTTTTCAAAGAACGAGCTTATTAAGTATGTTAGAATAAAAAATGTTTATTTGTCTTTATCGTTTCGTTCTCCAGAATTGGGATTTCGAGAAAAAGTAACAGGTTTGTCGTTTAAGGTATTCGAAAAACCTGGTAAATATCGTTGAAGATGTAGGCCTATTCGTAAGTGAACTTTAAGTGGCGTCAATATACGGCGTTGCTTTGGTTATGAAAAATGTCTTAATAAATTTTAAAAATATCACAATTAACATTATTTGTGGAATATTTACGTGATACGCATTTATGGCAAATTTATAATGATTTATATAATAACAATATTTCCGTTTAAAAAAGTGATTTTCGATAGTTTTTCAACTGCCGTTACTTTAACTTTACGTTTGTACTGTATATCAGTAACGGAGGCGTAAAGTCAAATGTTAAAGTATCAAATTGTGTATAGACCTTAACGTCAGAACATCGTCTTCTCCCACCGAGAGAACAAATAAGGATTTGGTGTTTACCGCCGAATACGTCATAGACACTTTTTAATAAAATACCGTTTTTTTTATTTTTACCTCTTATTAAAAACTGCAGGTACCTTTAAGATATTTTAGTCTCTTCAAAAATATTATTGTTGCATACCAAGGAGCAATTTCGTCATCAAATATTCATATATATTTAGTAATTTAAAACGAGATAAACGACGCGAGTGATTCATGCTGTTGACGGTGTAACATCAGAACAACGTCTTCTCCCACTGAGAGGACAAATAAGGATATGGTGTTTACCGTCAAATACGCCATAGACACGGGCTTATTTTCTCCGCTTGCCCCGGAGCGGAACGGTGCAGCCCGGATGTCGGCCGGACCGCATTACGAAGTCGCTCGGGACGTGTACAGCCACAGGCGAGACGAGAACCCATGGTCGCTGAGGTGCGAAAGATGTATTGCCGCTGAGGTTAAAGAGAAGGGAAGTGGTGCTGGTGCCCTAAGGGGGCGAGGGGAATTCAAATTATAGATTACACCTGCAGATACATCGCGTAGTTTTGTAGCCAGCCGTGTTCCGGCCCAGTTCCTGATTAATCATACCAGTTGTTGGTGTTTGTCGGGTAAGTGGAGGGGGAGGGGGAAATATTCCGCGCTTGTAAAGATTTGTCTGCGAGGACGACGTGGAAGCGGAAGGTACGAAAATAAGACTGAATCATTCTTGTGTGTCCCTTACGACGTTATAGCAAATATTTACGAGGACAATATAGGAAAGTCATAAGAAAAACTTAAGACGAGTTATTTAATTCCAGTCCTCGCCAATATGAGCGCTATTCCTTGTACAGTAGCACATTGCTCTAGTTAGTTTTATAGATTGTTATTTATGAACTGTAATGTAATCGTGATTTTAGAATATAGCAAGCGCTTTTAGCTATTATTTATATAAATAAAATTTATAATATTTATAAACACATTCTCATACCATTATTAAGCCGGAGTTACAATAATCCGTCGTCCGTCCGGCCGCACTGATCCGCCGTCGACGGGTCCGTCTACAAAGCTAACAATTTACAACAATCTGTCACCCGTCCGTCGTTATTCCTTCCATATGCAATGCTACCAATGCACAAACAGAAAACTTCTGTGGGACGTAAAAAAATTCCCCTCAACCGTTTACTTATTTTTACAGATTTATTTATTAATAGGCCTAAGAGCAAACGCTGTTTATCATCTAACATAAATTTTGCGAGCATAACATTTACTAATAAAATTATTTACGCTTTAATTTGAGTAATCACTATGTAAATAAAATATGTTAGCTTAGTATTTTAATGTTTTCCGTATGTCAAAATTATCTCAGTCGTATTTGAAAGTAATGAATTTGCGGTACTAAGCAAGAAAAAATATAAAATAAAACGAACTTAAAATAAACAATGAAACGAACCTCACAGCCTTCTCATTAATATGAAACCGTTGTAACGATCGCCGCCATCTTTAGAAGGCTGTGCTTTCATCCGTCGTCCGTCAAAAGTTAAATCTTGCCAAGCTTTCGACGGACGTTGTTGCAACAGGAAATGTCCGTTTTTATTCAACGTTGCCGAACAATGTTGCAGCAACGTTGATTTGGGGATGTTGTAGCAACGTTGTTTTGGGAACTTTGCAGCAAAGTTGTTTTGGGAACTTTGCATCAACGTTCATTTGGGTTGTTGAATATATAAAGACCCACTTGTGGCTATAAAACAAGAATAATTATCATTTATAAACGACATTTAACGTAATAAAAACTAAACTCGCGACATGATATTTTAACAATAAATAACATTCATCAAACACCTACACAAGGACGCTACAGCACTATTGGCATGCAAATTGGTTGTAAATCAAAAGTTTACAATAACTTTTCCTACCAGTTTAATAAATGAGATAAAAGAAAGAATGTACCTTGAATACCCCGCCAACAATCGCAAGATAAAAACACACGCAACAGCAAATACAACAAGCAAAGCACACATGCAAATTGTTGGTAATGGCGGCAAGTACGTTATTAATGTATTACAAGTCAAAATGGCAATTAAACGAATTAATTATATAATTGAGCATTAAGAAGACCTCAACAATAATTAAATTTGTAATAAAAATAGTGATTACACAAATAAGTCGTAGTTCAAAATTGTTTAAAAGCTTATTTAAAACAGACTCTCAAAGGAAAGTTCTTGACCAGGTAGTAGGCGACCATTGACAACGTTGTAGCAACGTTACAAAAACCCTCAATATCAATGCATTAAAAGCTGAAACGTTGGTGCTTTTAGAAACGTTGCTGCAACGTTGACAATAAACATGCAACCAAAATGAAGCAATACAACGTTGTGGCAACGTTTCTGCAACCCAGTGTGCTGTATGGGTTCGATATCGCGCACAGTTTCTGCACTACATGATGTGCATACCGTAGGATCTGGACCATTTAACTGTGGATTGTAATTGCAGCCATTATTAGCAGCTACATTCTAGCCTAGTCGTCTTAGATTGCACAGTAGTCATTGCCTAATAATTATAGCATCCCATGGTACAGTGTGGTCATATGATTCTCAAACACGTATAGCATGTATCTCGTGCTGCGTATAAATTGCTGGACTTGCACAGTTAAGTAATTTTTCATTATAATCATTATTTTGAATTTACTATAGTTTCCAATACATTATTCCTTAACAAGAGATACAAAAACACGTAAGATCCAAAGTTTTAAAAAAAATAATAGATCTTTCTTAAAATTTAAATGGCCCTTTGCCAAGAACCAATAGGAACCTAGCACGGTGCAATAATATGCCAGGTATTTATATTTAAGTATCATTTTACTATGGAGTTCTTGAACGTGACGATAAATAAAACGTTTGTCTTGAATGCGCTCTTGAAACCAAATAAATTTAAATTGTTATTATTATTATGTAATTATTCTTAGTTCAACTGTAAGTTGCAACAATTCGTAGCTTTCTGTTTTGTACACAATATTCACGAAGAATATGAAGTAACATGGTTTGTCTTCGAAATATCTACATTATTTTATAGTTGATTTTATAATCGTTTATTATCCAACATTGCGTGTTCTGAAGGATTCTTAATCGTTTTTCAGATGTAATTTCTTTATAACTTCCTGGCTACACTATGAATGTGTTTCATTGCAAACAAATATAAAACTCACACTTGTAAACAAAAATTATCAGTTGTAAAAGGTGCAGAGATAGTGCGCTTAGAACTGCTGGTCTTTTGTTCACCCCTGAGAGGGGACACAGGTGTGCCAACATACACGGCGCGCGTGCGCGAGGGAAATGTCCCGCAGTTTCGCTGTCCCCCGCGCCACAGGGGGTCGGCGTGTTTGAACATAACACGTGACATCATCGAAGTAAGATAGATGAGAGTTCAGATTAGGTCAACCAGTGATATTACTCTTCCTCGCGCCTGCACGGAGCAGGTGAAGCAACGCGGCGGAAATATTTAGCAAACTAGTACAAGCCGTCTGTGTTAAAAACAAGCCTTACCTGAAAATAAATAGGCTAAAATGTAGTGGATTTATGAGTTTAACAATGGTAAAACATTTTACTACCCAAAATATGCTAAAGAGTAGATATTTCTATATATTATAAGATGCCCCAAATTAAGAAAGAAACTTCCATCGCCATATTGTGTTAATGTAAAAAAAAATTCAGTTTTTTCATGCTATGTTTTGCCAAGATAAGGGCTTAATTTATTAATGCATTCAGTTTTAATTTCTCCTTAATGTTTAAAAAATTATAAATTGCACTGTGGGTTACCTGAAGTTAAATTTTCAAAATATGACTTACTGTGGAACATGTGAGCCGGCTAAATACATTTATTACACAGATGTATAAAAATTGACAGACTGTACAGCAACACGGCTACAATTTATTTCAAAGAACGGCACTTTTTTTCCTTTCCCGTAAAATAAGTTTTCGAACCATGACTGTTTGTTTCTTCCTTTTCTACAACGTTCCAAACGCTCCCTTAGTGACATGATCACTAGCCTGATACAAAGACGATTCCCAGCAGAGTCGGCCAAGATTTTCACATTTGGAAATCTCTCCGGGCGATGCTGTTGATTAACATGACTGCGGCTATTAAAATGCAGGAAAAAATTTGAAATTGTATCTTAGTGAATTTTCATAGTAAAAATACTTAGTTCAAATTTCGAAATACTTAATAAAAATAGCCGGAAAGATTTTATAACGATGTGAGCTCACGAAATAAACAAATAAGTCGGTGGTGCCATATATGAGCGGCTGAGATTCATAGTGAGGTAAGTCACAATTCGGTACCTCGAAGGCGCACGACACTATGTCCACTTTCCTCAAAATGTACTTTTTAACATAAACATCCACAGTTTTAAATACTTTCTAGGGGTGCACAATGCTAAGTCTGTGATGTGTAAGAACACATTTTTGGGTATCAAATAGCTTATTTCACTATTGAAACATTCTCTTCAAACTGCTCTCCTGAAAAATATGATTATCTCCGAGGTACAAAATTATTTTGTAATGTCCTTTTCATTCATATTATTCAAATTTTCCAAAAGAATGTTCAGTAACAAATATTTCACTCCTAACTAAATTTCCGTATTTCGTTTGAGTATTGCAATAATGTACAGCGTTATTTGTGTGATTACAAAAAAAAAATGTTTACGAGGAAACTATTTTAACTGACTTACACTACTATAAATCAAAGACCGTCTTATGAAGGTTCGACAGGTACCGACTCTCATCTAACATAACTTGATGCTAGGTTTAAGTAGCCATATTGGATCATTTCTTGATATTCTGATAAGAAAACGTTAAAACTACGACACTATCACAAATTATATTTACGCTGTCCTGTAGTAGTGCTGGCATTGCGAGTATAACTACACCCTAATCATTGTAGCAAAAATTTTACATCCATAATTTGCCGGACTTACTACGACGACCTTATTATACATTAGCATCTCAATCGCAATATATATATATATATATATATATATATATATATATATATATATATATATATATATATATACACTAGCAGTCCCCCGCGGCTTTGCTCGCGAGTATTATTCGTTATTTACTTTAATTGAAAAACCTCTTTGTACACAAGATTGGTACTTCAGTTATCAAGTGTTAGAATGTCCAAGCGGCTAGTTGAAATAATTCTGCAGCAGGATAAGTAGCTATAGCTGTCCACGCGAAAAGCAGTCTTAAGTTTGTCCCTGCCACTAACGACGACTTCGCCTGGGTCTTATTTATAGCCCTGCCTATTTGAGGTTGTGGAGTAGTTACAGACACCTAAGGTAAGAGGTTAATCAAATGAGAAACACCTGTTTACTCTGTGCACAACCATTGGTGACGGTGCCCACAATTATATATTTTCAAGATATTCACGTTAACTTTTTTGACATTACAAAGTTTCAGTGGGTAAAGGTTTCGCGGAAACGTATTTGGTGCCCCAAACATGAGATTAGTGAGATGATATATCGTCGGTTTACTGCCAAAAGTGACAAAGTCAAAATTAGATAAAATGATAAAAATGCTTGGAATATGTATATGTTGTTCACGAACAATTGCCCAAGTTTAAAGTCTATTCGTCTTTTCGTACTGTTGTGTCACAGTATAGTGACATACCACATTTTTGTTAATATCTACAATTTAATACTGTTTTTAAACGAAATAGCATTTATGACTTAATCACTTATGGCAGTATACCGACGATATGTCAGCTGATATTGTAGAGGAACCTAAGCGGAAAGCGAACTGCAATTTTACCCCTTTTAAAGACTACATGTAAATTGCACTAATTCGATCTCCTTTGTAGTTTTTGTGTG